>JADIOY010000002.1:94313-124039 GCA_018344475.1 Xiuguozyma silvatica | reverse complement strand
CTCTTCCGATCTGACTGCTGTGGGGGGGCTTGGGGGAAGGGCGTTACATGGCGCTGAAGCAGGCTCCCTTGCTGACGTCGGGGTACACATCGAACCTGCGCTGCTTGTCGATTGGAATGTAGGCTTTCTCTCTCTCCTTGATTTCTGGCTCGAGATCGGCGTACAAGATATCTGGGCCCGGGCCTGCCTCCACCATGACATGTCCGCTCGGATCGACCACCATAGAGTGTCCGTAGCACTGGTAGTTGGCTGCTGGAATCCGTTCTGCGCCGTTCATCAGAACAAAGCACTGGTTATCAATGGCTCTGGCAATGGCGAGCGGACGCCAGTACTTGCCTGTCGTGGTGCTGAATGCAGCGGGGAATACGAGAATCCCGGCGCCATTTCTACTTGCGATGGTGCAGAGCTCGGGGAAACGCACGTCGTAGCAAATTCCAAGTCCGAAGGTTCCGATGTCGTCCAAGTGGAAAACGGTCGCTTTGTTTCCCGGCGAAAGTATCGATGATTCCTTGAAAACGAGCTTGCCAGGGATGTCGACGTCAAACAGGTGCGTCTTGCGGTGCTTGGCTACGATGTTACCTGTGCGGTCGAGAACTATGGAAGTATTGTATACCTTGTCGTCATCGAGCTCAGGGAAAGAGCCACCAATGATGTTGACATGGTACTTGGTTGCAAGCTTCTTCAGAAGCATTGTAGTTGGTCCATGCGGGATCGGCTCTGAGTTTGCGCGGAATTCGGAGGCAGAGTACCTCGAGTTGAAGCACTCCGGCATCACTAGGAGATCCGTCGAGGGCCTCTGTTCCATGGCGCGGTTCACAAACTCTTCAGCTAGGTCGAGGCTGTCCTGCTTGTTCTGTGAGTCGCAGTTAAACTGCAAGAGAGCTACCTTCGTGATTCTATCAATTGCTCCCATGGCGTGTAATATGAGGGGGATGATGAAGATGACGTGAAGATCTGGGGCGCAAAACGTGGGCTTTATAATGAATGGTCCGGGGGGGCTATAGCCTTGCGATGTCTCGAGATTTTTTTGAATTACATACCGAAGTGCATGGTGCATATCTAGAGGGCGCTGAACTTGGAGGAGGAGGTGACGTCAGGGTAAACATCAAATCTCCGCTGAGTGTTCAGTGGAATGTTCTGTCTGGCGGTGGCCTCGACTTCTGGGTCCAGCTCAGCGTAGACGATGGTCTCCTCGTGGCCTGCCTCGACGACAACGTCTCCGTTAGGGTCGACGACCATGGAGTGGCCGTAGGACTGGTAGCCCTCGCCGGTGGTGTTTCTGGCGGGCGAGCACAAGATGATGTAGCTCTGGTTATCGATGGCACGGGCCACGCCGAACTTGGTCCAGAACTTTGGACCGGTAACGGTGTTGAATGCGCCCGGGTACACCATGGTGCCTGCACCCTTGCGCGAGGCGATCATAGCCAGCTCGGGGAATCTGATGTCGTAGCAGATGGCGAGGCCGAACTTTCCGAGGCCCTCGAGCTCAAAGACGGTAGCCTTGTTTCCGGCGTGCAGCGTCTCGGACTCTCTGAATGTCATCTTACCTGGGATGTCGATGTCAAAGAGATGCACTTTGCGGTGCTTGGCAACGATCTCGCCGAGCTTGTTGAACGTCAACGAGGTGTTGTAAACGTTTCCATCTTCGCCGAGCTCTGGGAACGAGCCACCGATAATGTTGACACCGTTGTCCTTGGCGAGGCCGCTCAGTAGCTTCGTCGTTGGGCCGTCCGGAATGCTCTCGGAGTACTTGCGGAACTGGTCGACTGCATATGGGGAGTTCCAGACCTCTGGGAGGACGAGAAGGTCGAGGTCGGGCTGCTTCTTGAGGGCGTTGGTGACGTACTCAGTGGCCTTTTTAAGGTTAGCTTCCTTGTCGCTTCCAGCGTAAAACTGGAGCAGAGCAACCTTCAGCTTCTTGACAATTGCGCTCATAATGACTACTATGTAAAGAGATAGATAGATAGTGAGTCTTTTTTTTTTTTTCAAGCTGGCTTTTCAGGTTCTTGACAATTGCCGATGTGGCGCCGGGAATCCGTCCAAATTGGGAAGTCAGTGTGGGGAGTGGAAAAATATGGGGTAAGGACTACGGAGTGAAGCTACGATAATCTGATGGACACATCCGTTCTTTTTGAGGTACTTAGATGAACGTAGGGATCTTGTTCCAGGTCCATGGGTCGTTGAAGCGGAGCTCCTTGTCGAGGCCGGTGATGGCGTCGAGCTCGGCCTGGGTCAGGTCGAACTCGTCGGACTGAAGGTTCTGCAGCAGTCTCTCCTTCTGGGAGGACTTTGGAATGATGCAGATTCCTCTCTGAGTGGCCCAGCGGAGCAGCACCTGGGCAGTAGTGACGTTGTGGGCATCGGCGACCTTCTTGATGGTCTCGTGCTTGAAGAGAGTCTCGGCATTGAGGGCGGCCGGGTTGTCGAGCTCGACGAACGACTGTGGTCCGAACGAGGAGTATCCTGTGATGACGATGCCCTGAGACTGAACCCACTCGATGAGCCGCTCCTGGACGAGGTATGGGTGGTGCTCGATCTGGAGCAGCTGTGGCTTGATCTTGCAACCGCGCAGCAGGTCCTGAATGAGTGCGCCGCTGAAGTTCGAGATGCCGATCGACTTGACGAGGCCGTCCTTGACAAGAGCCTCCATGGCGGCCCAGGTGGTCGAGAGTGGCACGTCCTCGAACTCCCAGCCGTTCTCACCGCAGTAGAATCCCGGTGGGTACTTGACGTCAAATGGCACGAACTTCTGCGCAATTGGGAAGTGGATGTAGAAGACATCCAGGTAGTCGAGGTTCAGGTCGGAGAGCGTCTTCTTGCATGCGGCGCGCACGTTCTCGGGAGAGTGGTAGCTGTTCCAGAGCTTCGAGACGATTCTCAGGTCCTCACGCTTGACGATGCCCTCCTTGATGGCGCGGTTGACACCTTCGCCAACCTCCTTCTCGTTACCGTAGTCCTCGGCACCGTCAAAGAGACGGTAGCCGGCCTTGATGGCATCGTAGATCTGCTGAGCACAGATGTCATTTGGGACCTTCCAGCAGCCGAAGCCGATCTGAGGGATCTTGATTCCGTTGTTGAGGAGAATTTGCTTGACCATAATTGTTTTAGCTGTAGTGCAGCGTACTGTAGCGCAATTGAGCAATTGGAAGAACTTAGTTTGGGCCTCGCGATGCACACCTATTTATATACGAATGGCAAATTGTGGAGTGAAAAATTACCCGCCCGCGCGCCCAGTTCTGCGCTTAGTAGACGACCGGAATTACCCCCCACCCAGTAATTCCGACGGGGTTTCCAGGGGCACCACTCGAACTACCTAACGGCTTACCCAACGTGGCCCATAAAAAAACTGTGCACCACCTTGAGGAGGGGGGGGGGGGGATCTACAATATGGGAGTCTCCCTTCCCCACCGGCTCCCCGATTCCCCGCCTCGTGCCTAGATCTTCTAAGAAAAAAAAAAAATAGAAAAAAATACTGCAGATATTAACTTTGAGGGGGGTCCATGTTTATCTCTCCCTCAGTATAGTATATCCCTTATTGCTAATATGGTCACCCTTAGCAAACCTAGTAACGGATCCTACGACCGGCCCCCACAACCCGTCCAGCCGCCTCAGTACGGTTCCACCGCAGACTACGGCCTCCCTCAGGACGCCCCCACGGGCCCTTCGGGCGAGCCTCTCGAAGCCACCGGCCCTGACGGTAAGGTGTATTACTTTGAGAAGCCTGTGCCTCCAACCGCCTCGGAGGACTTCGACAAGTCCTTCAAAGTGCAGCACCCGATCTATAATGACCGCCCGTTCACGTACGTCTTCTGGGCCAGCATGATCGGCTTCGTTGTGCTCACCTGGTACAGTTACTCGGACTTATCCAAGCACGCCCAGCAGTTCGCCGCGCTCGTGTTCGACTCCGTCGACGCAGCTGCTGACTCCGCCGCCATCTCGCCGCTCTCCAAGACTAGCCACAAGAACAAGATGGACCTCATCAAGTTCGCCCTCGCCACCGTCGGTGTGCCGGTCCTGTACGCCCTGCTCACCCTGATGGTCGCCTACGCCTTCCCCGTCTTCTTCGTCTTTATCGGCTACGTCCTCGTGCCCTTCTCCTTCTTCAGCCTCGGCGTCACCTTCTTCAAGAGCGGCCAGGGCTTCCTGTCGCTTATTTTCAACGTCCTCGGCCTCATCTCGCTCATCTTCCTGATCCGCAACTACAGGAAGCTCAGCTTCACCGCGCTCATGCTCAAGATCGTCATCAAGGTGATGAGACTCTACCCCTCGACGATCCTCGTCTCCTTCTTGGGCTCTTTCGCCTCCTCCATCTTCGGTTGCTTCTTCTACGTGATGTCCTTTGTCATCTATGCCGACCGCAACCTCAAGGACTCGCGCTCGTGCTCGGCCAAGGACTCCCAGGACGGTAAGTGCTCCGCCTCCACCACAACCTGGTGGACCGATGCTTTCATCGTCTTCGTCGGCTGCTTCGGCTACGAGGTCATCAAGAACCTCGTCCACGTCACCATCTCCGGCATCTACGGCACCTGGTACTTCTTCGAGAAGTCCGCCGTCAAGCCACGCCATCCAGCATGGGGCGCATTCAAGAGAAGTGTCACCTTCTCCTTCGGCTCCGTTTGCTACGGTTCGCTCGTCGTTGCCGTGATGCAGTTCCTCGAAGGAACCATCGGTACCATCCAGGAGAAACTCCAGGAGCAGATGCAGGAGAGACAAGAGGAGGTCCAGAACGGAGGCAGCACTGAGGCATCCGACTTGGTCTTCTGCACTCTCTCCTACGTGCTCTCTGCTCTCCAGTTCTTCGTCACCCAGGCCCACAACATGATGCGTTGGTTCAACCAGTACGCATTCTCGTATATCGCTCTCTACGGTGAGAGCTACTTCAAGTCCGCCGGCGAGACCTACGAGATCCTCAAGTACAAGGGCATGATGATTGTCATCACTGACTGCCTGCTCTCGCTCACGCTGAAGCTGTACTCGTGGCTCGTCGCCTTCCTGTCCTCTGGTACTTTCTACTTCGTCGTGTCTCACTTCCAGAAGGAGACCAAGGTCGCTCCAGAGTTCCTGGTTCTTGGATTCATCCTCCAGGCTCTGCTCGCCTACTTCATCGCCGCCGTTACCCTCAACACCATCAACTCCGGCTTCATCACATTCATCCTCGCCCTCTGCATCAAGCCAGAGGTCTACGAGCAGAACTACCACGACTACTTCGTCAAGCTCACGAACTACTACCCAGAGGTCTCTCGCTCGATCAATGTCCCATTCCCTGAGACCGCTTAGACAATCGCTTAATTATGTACACTTCACCAAATTCTATTCTACACACTTTAATCTCTTTTTTTCCCCCTCCTTCACTGTACTTATCATGGAGAAGTTCTCCGGTTATAGAGACAAGGGAACGGGCATTTCGCCGTTCATGCCCGTCTCTGACCCTGACGATGACAACCTGCTGATCACCTACCTTGTCAGACCGGTCGTTTTCCTCGTGAAACTGCCCTTCTTCCTCGTATTCACCGTCATTTTGGCCGTTGTGACTCCAGTTAGTCCGCTTCTCAAGCCGCTGCTGTCCCTGTACCTCAAGCTGTTCTTCAACCTGACGTCTACAGAGCTCCTTGTTGATGGTGTGAAGAAGTCCAACACGAAGCAGATCGATGCTAAGAAGCCACAGGCTAACGACGTGGTCTTCTTCAACTTCTCTTCTCCGCTTGACTCGTTTGTGCTGTTCTTGATCTCGAAGTGTTCGTCGACAACTTTCTACACTATAGACGGCAAGGGAAGTCTGGCACTGCTTGGTGCACCATACTCTTGCTACAACTTTGCCCTAACGGCTCCAAAGGCCGCTGCAGACCCTGCGGATGTCGTTCCGCTGAAGCTTGAAAAGGACGGAAGCGCCGTGTTCATCGCCGTCGAGGGCGCCACGACGAACAACCGCTCTATCATGCACATTCCAAAGGGCTTTGATGTGAAGCAGTTTGTGTCGAGCAACCCGGGCCGCTCGTTCAAGACGATCAGCATCAAGGTCCATCCAACCTACCTTCTCACGGTTCCAATGCCGATCACTCCGTTCCGGTTCCTCTACAAGAATCTGTCCAACTTCCGGTTCAATGCCCAGTACAAGATGAGACTCTTTGAGATGGACAAGGTCACCGAGCAGACGATCCGTGACGACCTGTCGAACTATGGCAAGCTGAAGCTGCTTGGAGCAGACATGGACATTACTAAGAAGGAGGAGTTTGTGGAGTCCTATCAGAGGACTCACTAATATATATATATATATGTATCAATAGAACACTTTGTCATTTTATCGGTTCCAATGACGCCATGATGCCATTGCTGAGTAGGGTCTCTGATTACCTGGTCTATCGTACCATCATGGCAGACGCCACCTTCCCCTTTGACGCTTTTTTCCCTCGAGGCTCTGAAAAAATCAAAATCGAGCCCACGCGAACTTTTCCGGACACGACACCCCAATGTCATCCTTCTCTGCATCGGAATCGGCATCATTTAGCAGCTCTATGGCGGATGAGTCGACGTTCTCGTCTACCTCGACTGCCGCTGAGTCGTCCAGCACTGGTGCTGGCGACTTTGACTTCGAAGAGTCCGGACAACCGCTCCCATCGAGCGTCTCCATCGTTACTCCGGTCGTGTATATCAGTGTGCTCTTGATCACCTTCGTAGTCTTCAGCGTGATCTACAGACGCCGCAAGCTGGCCAAGCTGCAGTCCATGAGACCTTTGTTCGACGAGAACTACCCAGAGGAAATGTACGAAGAGTTGAAGGAGTCTGACGACCCCAAGGTGAACGAGAAGGTGCTGAAGGCGGCCCTTTTGAGACGTGGATCGGAGGCCATCAGACGGATGTTCAAGCTGAAGGAGAGCGAGCCATACATCAAGGCACTCTACATGAAGGGATACATCGGAGATGACGATAATGAGCGGTTCAAAATCACCTCTAAACTGCAAGAGCTGGAGATGACTCAGCTGGCCAGAGAGGCAGAGAGCTACAAGAAGGGCTGGGCGCAGTCGTTCTTCCCAGCCTGCCAGGAAACGATGCTGAACGAGGCACTCAGACGTCGGATGAACGCTATGTCCAACCGGAAGGCGGTTTTCTCCAAGCAGTGGACCGAGAGCACCAACATCCGCGCTGATCCGGACGCCGCCTCCGGCTCTGACGCCAAGAACAAGAAATCTTCATAGGTAGTAGTAGCAAAGTGTGTTTTAATAAACTAGAGATATATACATGGTGGAAACCACTACCGCGCGCACGCGCCGCGCGGCCAACCTAGCGGTGTCTCCGCTTGGTAACCTTGGTGAAGGCAGTGTCCCAGCCGGCACTCTCCTCTGGCTTCGAGCCGAGAAGCTCCTGCCAGTTGAAGTCGTAGCCCTGCTTGATGACAAACTCCTCGACCTTGCCGCGGCGCTTGTTGAACTCTGCAGCGAAGCTCGAGCCGTCCATCGTCGAAGAGTTCGAGAAGATCGTGTCTGCGATGATTTCGCGCGACTCGGTTCCTGATGGCAGCTGCAGCATAATCGAAAGAACGTCCTCCTTGTTGACGGTCGAGTAAAGACCGGACAGCTGAGATCTGCACCAGCTTAGGAACTGTTTCGCCTCGGAGTAGTCGCCTCCAGTGGAAGCCTTTTGGAAAGTAGCCACCGTTGGAGATCCCGACTTGCGCTGGTTCTTCCAGGCGTTGCCTAATGCAGCAGAGCCAGCGGTCTTCGGTCCGCCAACGCTGCGCAGGGCAGCTGGGGAAAGGTTGGCCGAGTTCCGGAGAGCGGCGGCGGCAGCAGGGCCATTAGGAATGGAAGGCTTGGTCGTGCGCTTGCTCGACACAACGGTCCATGAATCGCCACCAGTCTCCTGTCTAATTGGCTTCTTTGGAGACATGTTGTTTCTGTTCTTCTTGGAGGCAGCCTTGAGGGCCTCTCTTTGGATGTCCTCAAAGCTCTGTGTCTGGCGTGGCTGGTTAGTACCCTTCACCTGGGCAGCCCAGTTGGACGAACTGCGCAGAGTGCTGGCCTCCTCGGCGGCAAGCTTTGTAGCGAGCAGGCGGTCAGCGTCTTCGGTACGCTTTCTGGCCTCCTGTCTGCGCTTGCGGGCAACCTCCTCCTCTCTCTGAATCTCTTCAAGAGGCTTAGTAGGCTGCGAGGCGTGTGCGCTTGCCCATGGGGCCATAACGGTCTTGTCCTTCTTGGTCTTTGGCCCCTTTCTCTTGTTCTCCTTCTCCTCCTCCTCTTCATGGCCATCCTCACGTTCGGCCTCGGCAGTAGCCTCCTTGGTGGCAGCGGCGGCGGCGGCAGCGGCAGCAGCAGCAGCCTCCTTGGCGGCTCTCTCCTCCTCGGCCTGAATCTCCTCGAATGAAGGACCGGTCTTCTTCTGGTTCTTCTTAGCTTTCTGTGTCTTCTTTGCATCCTTACCCTTCTTCTCGCTGGCAGGTGCGGTCTCCTTCTTCTCCTCCATGGCCTCCTTGGCACGCTCGATCTCCTTGACCTCCTTCTTGGCCTCCTCTATCTCCTTCTCTAGTGCGTCCAGCGGCTCCTGTTCCTGCTGCTTAAGGCCGAGGTTCAGCTTGTCAAAGTCGGATGGCAGGTTGATCTCCTGCGAGTCGTACTCGAAGCTGTCCCACTGGCTGGCCTGGATCGGATGGCTCTGGCTATCCTCTTCAACCTGCTGGGCCTGGGCGGCCTGGGCCTGGGCGGCCTGGGCGGCCTGAGAAGTCTGTCTAGACGACCGCTGCCGAGCAGAATCAGCCGCAGAAACCGGCTCAGTCTGTTGATGGACTGAATTGGCCTGTTGAACTGGCTGCTGAACTGACTGCTGGGCCAGCTGCACCTGTGGTGTCAGCGGGGTTCCCGTGGCGGAGGCGGAAGCGGTGTTGTTGAACAGCTGCTGGCTGCCGGTGATGTTCATGGAAGAGCCCGCCGTCGAGAGCAATCCAGAGCCAAAGCTGCCAAAGGACTGCTGCTGGTTCAGCACGTCGGTGGAGCCGGCAGGACGGATCCGGGCGAGCGGGACGAAGAATGGGTACTGGTAGTCGCCAGAGAAGTTGATGAACTGCTCCAAGGTGCGGTACGAAGTCTCGCCCTCTCTTCTGAGCTGCAGGTCGGGTGCCAGGTATCTCTGCAAGTACCAGCTTTGCATCGTGGGGCCGTCAAAGGGACCCTGTTCGTTGCCCTGGGAGTCCAGGTAGAACCAGTTGATCTGGGTGGGTTGAAGCATCTGCGGAGCACCAGTGGCACTACCGGCGGCGGCGCCGTCGAGTCCCAGCGGGATAGAAGGTGCCGGCGAGTTTCCGTCGGCAACAGCGGCCACGGAACTCGGCGGGATCGAAGACGCTCTAGTTCCCGAGAGTGATGTGCTCGATCCGGTAAGTGCGCGGTCACGCTGTTTCATAACCCCGACGAGGGCAGGGTCGGTGCCCATAGTGGAGCCGTAGTTGCCCGTCAGCCCTGTACCAGAAGCGTAGTTGTTACCAGCCAAGCTGGACTGGTAATTGGCCCCATAGTTGGCTCCAAGGCCGCCTGCAAGCGAGGCACCAAAAGTGGAACCGACTGTAGGCTGACCCGCAGCAAGCGGGGCTCCCTGTACGAGGGCCTTGTAGGCGTCGAAAAGATCCTGCATTTCGGACTCGGTCGAAGCGGACCATGCTTGCTCTGGCTGTGGTGCGGACATATCTGGCTATATTTATATTAGTAGGTGGGAGTAGTTCTGTTGAGAAAGACTGTCGGGAGGGGAGTAGGGAGTGGGTGCTTCGAGGGAGAAACTTCGGGAAGGCCCTTAAAAAGGCCTTTGGATTTTTTTTTCATTTGGTCGCTCAAGGCCTTGGCGCGGGAGCGCCCTTAAAATTTTTCAGGCGAGTCTGGCAGGAGGGAGCGAGGGGGGAGGGAGGAGGAGGGTGTCAATGTGAGATTGGTTTTTTTGGAGTGGGTGCACTGAGGTGAGGTTGAGGTGGGTGCATAGTTAAGCTACTGGGTTTAATGGTGTACACACTCTAAGTGTGACACCTGCATTTCTTCTGTAAGCATCGCTGGTCGCTGCTCACTACTCGCTGGTCGCTGCTCACTACTCGCTGGTCGCTGCTCACTGCTCGCTTGTCGCTCGTCGCTCGTCGCTACTCTCTATTCCCTCTATGATTACATTGACTTAGATACCCAGGCTGCGCTCCATCTCGGTGTGCATGTCCAATGGGGCCCGGCCTCCGTGATACACGTCCTCCCAGCCGATCGTGGCCTCTCTGTTCAACAGAATGTCCATGTCCGGGCTGCTAATGCTCGAGTCGCGCAGCACCTCGGGCGTGTAGTCCGAGTCCCGCACGATCTTGAGCTCCATCTCGCGGCGGATCGGGTCGGCAGAGCCGAACAGCCGTCTGTACATCTCCAGCTGCGTCTCGCGCTGCGTCTCGTCCCACTTCTCGAGCCGGTTCTCCAAAGGGTGGCGGTTGTTCACCTTGGCACTGACGCTGAGCGGAGGCTCGCCGGATCTCAGCGTGTCGACGAGTCCCGGCGCAGAGGGAGCCGCCGGGCCGAACTGCAGGTTCTGTGCGTTTGTAGGTCTCTTGTCCTCGGGGACAACACGGAGAGACATTGGTTTGGTGTGTGTCGCAAGAAAAGGCGTGTAGCTTAAATGTGCGTAAGCTAGAGCGACCTTTTTTGCCCGCGAAATGCCCGCGAAATGCCAGCCAAATGCCAGCCAAATAAATGCATTTATTTGGCGGGGAGATCTGAGGATCCTGTGCGGGAGGATCTTGGGATTTACCGTGGGGTAGTAGGCGTTGCATTAGTAGGCCTGGTTTAGGGGAATTGGGGTGGCTAGGCCGGTTTGGGCTTGTAGGTCGTGGGTAAAAAGGTTTAAATCCTCACTATCTACTCGTCGGTGTATACATTCTTTCTCCCATTTCCTAGAATCTGGTCTTTACTACCCTCTCGCTGTATCTTTTCCAAAGTAGCCAACCACTAGATACGAGACCCTGTAGTTTAGTTACGAACTGACTCCATTCAACAATGCAGCGTGTACTTACGAATTGGACGCCTCTCTTTCCACAGACCTAACAAACCTCTTCCAGCTACGTTTGTTTCCAACCAGCCGTCCTGCTCCCACCTCCGGGCACCACAATCCCTCTGACATATTATGACAGGCCGAGTGCCGCACTCATACAAATTGACCTACCCTGGCTCACTTGAAACTGGGAGACACTCAAAGCTATGGAGTACACTTTCCCCTCGCTGTCCTACACTGTTCCCTCACTGTGCATCCACCGTCCACTACCCACCCCCTCTGCCGTTCTCATGTCGGGTGGGCATCTTAGCCGCCATCCCTCCAATCCAGGCTGGCTGTGCAGACGCCTGAAAATTGCTTAGGCAAGTGAAAACTTTTTTTGACCGCCTAGATATCGGAGATACCAGAGTTATAGCATAGAGATGAGCTGGGACGACGAAGACTTTGACGTTCCAACGACTGCCAAGGACAGCATTGCCGAGTCCTGGGAGGACGAGGCTGCCGACGACGACGAGCCGCTGCTCGAGTCGTGGGATGCCGAACCTGCCGAGAAGCCAAAGAAGGACGTGAAGAAGCCTGCCAAGCCTGCCAAGAAGGTCGCCAAGTCGAAGAAGAAGGCTGCCGGCGGCGAGAAGAAGCTGCTGCCAATTGACACCGCCGATGAGGCCACGCGCAGAAAGATGCTCAAGGAGGCCCAGCGCCGCTCTGACATGGCCAACGCCGAGGAGCTGTTTGCCGGCCTGGGCGTCACTGACAAGGAGCAGAAGGCTGCTGCCACTGCCGACGACGACGACGCGGAGCTCGACGAGTTCCTCGAGGACGACGAGGATGAGGAGCCCGTTGAGCAGGGGGTTGTGCTGACGATCGACACGCCGCTGTCGACGATGCCGATCTTCAACCCAGAGGACAGATCGGGCTACGAGAAGCTAAGACGCTCGCTGACCGACGAGATGACGAGACTGGCGGCCGAGTCGAAACTGAACTACGCAAGCGCCCTGGCCCAGGACCTGATCAGCGACATGTGTGAACCGATGACGATCGAGCAGGTGCGCAAGGTGATCTCCACGCTGAACGCCAAGGTCACCAAGAAGGTGCGCGAGGAGCGCCAGGCCCGGATGAAGAAGACCGGCGACACCGCCACCGGTGGCGCCGGCAAGAAGAAGGCCAAGGGCAACAACCTGAACCTGGGTGGCTCGTTCAAGAAGGACTCGGTCGACGACATGCTGAACGACGACTTTGGCGACGACGACTTTATGTAGGGTAGATCTAATACATTGGCTAAGAAGAAAGCTAGGCTGAAACCCCTCCATCCCCGCACCCCCTCCCCCTCTCCCGGAGATCGATCAGACAGATCGACAATTGTAGGTACAAAACATCACACGATCGGCGGGACTCGTGATCCCGGACCACAGCAAAGCCTCGGGCGGAGGTCCAATGTACCTTTCTTTTCTTTACCCCACATGCAGGCCACACATGCACTTTCCCAACCCGCGGCGCGCTTTCTCGTGCTTCTTTCTCTCTCTCTTTCTCTCTGGCTCTCCCTCACTCGCTCGTTCCTGCCCCCGGTCGGTCTTTTTTCATTTTTTTTTCAGTTTCTCCGGGCGGGGTTTTTTTTTTGCAGAAGGATGCAGCCCGCAGCTGCTTCCTATTTCGGGCCTAGCCTGTCCTACCCTATAATCTTTCCCCGCTAAGCAACACACATGTTCTTCTCGCGCATGCCACTGAGCACGACGAGGGCTCTGCCACGCTCTCAACTGAGCCACGTCAGAGTCCCCAGAGTGAGATTCCAGTCCACCGCTACCCCACCACCGCCAAAGGCCGCCCCAGAATCGGCCAGTTCCGGTGCCGGCGCTCCACCCCCCGCCGGCAAGCCATCTGGCTCGGCCTGGAAGTCGCTCGGCCTGTTTACGCTGGGTCTCGCTTTGGGAGCCGTCTTTATCTCCTCGAGAGTCGCCAAGAACCCACCGCCGTTCCTCTTCCCGCCTAGATCGATCACCGAGGTGAACGAACTGCCACCGCCAAAGTACGGCGATGCCCAGGCCGTCATCAAGGAGCTCAAGGAGGCTCTCGGTGAGGACAGGGTCAACGAGTCCCAGGGCACTAAGGACGACCACTCTGATACCTACTTCCAGACCAAGCACCCGCTGCCCGACGAGAGACCAATCGCTGTCGTCTACGCCATGTCCACCGAGGACGTCGTCAAGATCCTCAAGACCTGCCACAAGTACCGCGTTCCCTGCGTCCCATTCACCGGCGGCACCTCCCTTGAGGGCCACTTCACCCCTACCAGAAACGGAATCACCGTTGACCTGTCCAACATGAACAAGATCATTGCTCTCCACAAGGACGACCTCGACGTCGTCGTCCAACCGGCCGTCGGCTGGGAGGATCTCCGCGACTACCTCGACGACTACAACCTCCTTTTCGGCCCCGACCCTGGCGTAAGTATACACTACACCCCCCCCACCTCATCCCACCAGATCCTCGACTTTACATTTTTCAACCCTCCCGGACAGATTTAAAGAATCCCACCCACAGCGCTCTGCGCACACACACCCCATGCAATCCATGCCTGCGTGCGCTAATGCGAATTGCACCGCCGCGCGGGATTTTTTGCGGGGTTTATTCACCCCCACGATTTAGAGAGAGAGAGAGAGGGTCCATTTGACAGGCATTACAAATACTAACAACACTTCCACAGCCAGGCGCCTGCATCGGCGGAATGGTGGGCACCTCGTGCTCCGGTACCAACGCTGCCCGCTATGGCACCATGAGGGAGAACGTGATCTCTCTGACCGTTGTCCTCCCCGACGGTACCGTCGTCAAGACCAAGAAGAGACCTAGAAAGTCCTCTGCCGGCTACAACCTGAACGGAATCTTCATCGGCTCGGAGGGCACGCTTGGAATCGTCACCGAGGCCACCCTCAAGCTGAACGTCAAGCCAGCCTTCCAGAACGTCGCCGTCGTTGCCTTCCCAACGATCAAGGACGCTGCCACCTCTGTCTCCGACTTTGTCAGACACGGCCTCAACCTCGACGCCATGGAGCTTCTCGATGGCGAGATGATGAAATACGTCAATGCCTCGGGCGAGACCTCTCTCAAGTACGACGAGGCCCCAACGCTGATGCTCAAGATCGGCGGTGAGACCAGGGAGGGCGTCAGCGCCCTCATCAAGAAGGTGCAGACCGTCTGCAAGGAGAACCACCAGACCAACTTCCGGTTCGCCGAGGACAACGACGAGAAAGAGGAGCTCTGGAACGCCCGTAAGGTTGCCCTCTGGTCGACTATCACCTGGGGTAAGGCTAACATCGACAATGACGTCCAGCTCTGGACCACCGACGTCGCTGTGCCTATCTCGAGACTCGCAGAGAACCTGCAGACGACCCAGGAGGACCTCAAGAAGACCGGCCTGCCCTCGTCGATCGTTGGCCACGTCGGTGACGGCAACTACCACGCCTTCATTCTGTTCAAGAAGGAGCAGCGTGAGATTGCTGAGGCTGCCGTCGAGCGCATGGTCAAGCGTGCCATCGACGCCGACGGTACCGTTACCGGCGAGCACGGTATCGGCTACGGCAAGAAGACCTACCTTATCGAGGAGGCTGGCGATGACGCCATCTCCCTGATGAGAAAGATCAAGATGGCCATCGACCCGTACAGAATCATGAACCCAGACAAGGTGTTCGCAATCGACCCTAACGAGCCTCCTCACCTCAGCGAGGGCTAAGCCAAGTCTAGTGTCCGGCCCCTACACTTCTATAGTTTTATACGTTTGATTCTTATATGTATACAATTTAAAAGTCCAGTACAAGCAATCCCGCAATTGCCTCGAGGTCTTTCGCATCGATGCTACCGTCCTGTGAGCCCGCAGCGGCCTGGTCGCCCTGCTTCTCCTCCACTTGGTAGTTTTGAGCGCGTTGGCGCTGTTCCTCCACCCTGTGCGCGTTGGCGCGGTCGATCGCCTCCAGGGTGAACAGCCGCGTGTACTCGGATACCATCTCAAGCGTCTTTTTGGAGATCCGGGTGTTCTCCGGGTCCGGGAACGCCGCTGTGTGGAACAGGCGTGCTATCGTCAGAGGATCAACGCGGTCAGCCATGGTGGGAGAGAATTCTAACGCGCACCGTTTTGGCGCGCCTTAGATCTGTGGAATTTCCATTTTTCAGGCCGCTGCTCCTCGCACTGCCGCTGCTGCTCCCTCCAGGGATTGTAATGACCTGGGTCCGATGGTCACCGCCATCAAGCACCTCCAACTCGAACGGTTGAGGGGTTGAATTGAAAATAGCTCCATCTTTCAAGCTCAGCAGACTAGCCAGATTCGATCCGCACCCATTCGTAGTCGCCCCACACTCCCTGCACGTCAGCTCCCACTTGACCTTCGTATACTGTACTAACGGGGACTCGGTGGGAACAAAGCCGACAGGCTCACAATTGCACAGTTCCGCACCGTTTAACCAATTACGCAGCCCTTCAAACCGCTTGGCCACCTCGTCCTGGGCCCTCACAATACTGTACAGCGGCTGCGGCTTCCGAATCAACCCCGTGCTGTACCGCCAGCCGCACTTACACCCGAACCGAAACTGCTTGCCCTCCGACTCAACCATCTCGCCCTTGTACTTGACGCCTCGCTTGCACCGCGGGCACCGGAAGCAGCGCGTGCAGACAGAAGGGTCCTCACTAGCTTTGGACCCAGATCTGGTCGCTTTTAGGCACTGCGGGCAATACTGGTACACAATTGAGCGGTCCAGGCACCGCTGGCACCGCACACTATTACACTGGCTGCACCACTGCAGCTTTTCGACGGGCACGTAATCGCCGTCCTCACGGCAGCCACATAGGCACTCCATAGCAAAGAAACACTCACTATACCTGTAACGTGTGAGCACACACTCCCCCCCCCCCCCTTTTTTTAAGGGCGCGCAGAGGAGGGGACAGAAAGTCAGATATAGACACATCACATTTTACGACCCGATGAATCTCCTATTTTTGCTGTTTGCCGTGTGGTGTGCGGCAGAAGCAGGGGAGCAGTCGGTCCTGACTACTCGGTGGTCACCCGAGCAGTGCCTGAACGTGCTTCAGAACGAATCGGACGGCGCCGAGCAACGCATCTCCGCCATTACTGCCAGAGAGTTCGACCTTAGTGTGCCCTTGGACTACTACCCTGAATTCGAGAGGCAAAAGCGGGAGCATCGCTACGCATTGCTCACTGACACTCAGCGGAAGGCACTGGATGACCTGAACGAGGCCGGCACCCCCGAAACCGCCTACATTCTCGGCCGCGTCTATCTTTACGGCAACTATTCTGTTCCGATGGACCCAGAGAAGGCACTCTACTACTACGAGATTGCTGCCCAGGAGAGCGACAACTCCACCGTCTCCGCCGAGGCCCACTACAGCCTCGGCTTCATCTACAGCTCCGGCTTGTTTGGACAGGTCGAGCAGAACCAGGGCAAGTCGCTGCTGCACTACACCGCCGCCGCCGATCTGGGCCACATCCGCGCCGCCATGTGCCTCGGCTACCGCTTCTACGCGGGCATTTCGGTCGAGAAAGACGAGCAGCTCTCCCTGTACTACTACTCCAGAGTCGCCAGACACTGTGCGTCGGTGCTTGGAGACTCGCTGGGACCGCCGAACCTCGACACCTACGCCGTGAGACTCAGCGACTTCAACGATGGCCTCTATGGATCCGGTGTCTCCGAGAACCTGCCTCGCCCCGCCGATGACGAGCTGGCCATCTACGACGACGTCGACACCGACCCAACGGACCATTACTTTGTTGAGATGTTCCACGCCTACGAGGAGGCGTACAAGGGCGGATACCTGCTGGATAGAAACTATACGAAGGCATTCAAGAAGGCCCGCAAATGTGCCAAGGAAGGCTTGCGGCTGCCGTCCGTGAGGTACTACGAGAAGTACCAGCGCATCGACCGTACTTTGGAGATAGAGCTGACTGGAAGGTGTGCCGCTGCCGTTGGACACATGTACCTGAGAGGTGAGGGAACAGAGCAGAACTATACTGCTGCCAAGGAATGGCTCGTCACTGCCTCGAAGCTGACGCAGGAAGCACAACTCTCTGCGGACTTGGGACTCATCTATCAGTATGGCCTTGGCCTCCCGCAGCCAGATACTGAGAAGGCTGCCGCAATCTACGGTCAGTCGTATAATACGCCGGCAATTAGCTACCAGTGGGGCAAACTGTTGGCAGAGCAAGGTGACAGCACTGGTTGGAAGCTGATTTGGGTCGCCGCATACAACCACTACCCACCGGCTCTTTACACTATCCTTCAGAGCTACGAACAGGGAAACCCCATTTCTATCAAGGGCAGCCTCGTGTTGAACCTGGCGAAGGCCTTTGTCGAATCCGTCGAGCCCGCAGTTACCGATCTTCACTGGGCATTCCAAAGCATTGCTGCAGGTGACAACGACAGAGCCCTGCTGGCATATGGTATGGCAGCAGACCAGGGATACGAGGCTGCCCAGTCGAGTGCTGCTTACTTGCTGTACCCACCGGTTGGCTTCCTCGACACCCTTCCTAGAGTCCCCGTTGACCGGTTCCGTTCCGCCTTGGGATACTACCGCGAGTCTGCCCGCCAGGGAAACATCGATTCTATGATCTTCCTTGGAGACCTTTACAGTACCGGACTTCCGAACAGCACGTATAGACAGGGTGAGAACGAGACGTTCAAGTACATCATCCCTCCAGATAAGGAAAAAGCCGTGGGTATCTACCGCGAGGCCTCCTCTCGGCGCTCGCACCAGGCCTCCTTCGATCTTGGCTATGCCTACGAGACCGGCACCGGTGTTCCTGTTGACCTACATCTTGCCAAGAGATACTACGATAAGGCGCTTGCGCTGAAGCCCGAGGCATACATCCCCGTGCAGCTTTCGTTGGCTCGCCTCAAGTTCAAGCGGTGGTGGGCCAAGATCACGGGCAAGAGCGTTGACGACGACAACGACCGCGAGAACCTGCCTAAGCGCACCTGGCACGAGCTCCTGCACCTGTACGACAGGCTCCGCGCCAAGCAGATGCCGCCAGAGCCTAACCAGAACCTTAACCAGCTGGCCAAGCCACAGGCACCACCACAGCAACCACAGACACCGGGACAGCAGAGACAGCAACAGTTGCATCAGGACGATGAGCTGTTCTTTTTAGACGACGGGCCTATGGAGCTGGAGGACTGGATTGCCTGCGTGGTCGGCGGAGGACTGTTCCTGTACATCATCTACCAGCAGTTCCGGGCCAGGTTCGGACCGGACGCACAGCAGCGCCGGGAACGGATTCGGGAGCTTCAGCGGCGGCTGCAGCGTCAGCAGAACGGAGAAGGTGGGGATGATGGTGGTGACAACGACAACGACAACGACGATGTGCCACCTCCTGCTCCAGCCGAGCCTCAATTCCGCTTCATGTTTATACCATTGTAAAATAATAGATTATCTATCTATCTCAGTTATGTACGTACTTATTGATCAACCTCGCCGGCCTGCTCCCACTTGCCGTTCAAGTTCTCCTTCCAGAGGGTGACCTTGTTGTCGCCTCCGGAGATGGCGAGGACGTTGCCGGACATCGACCAGGAGGCTCTCCAGCAAACGTCAGGGAACTTATCGTCGCGCAGTAGGGTCTTTTTCCATGGCGCCTTGCTGTCTGCAGAGACGTCCTTCGTCCAGATGATGACCGTTCTGTCCTGGGATGCGGAGGCTATGTAGTACTTGGAGAGCAGGGATGGCGACCATGCCACGTCCCTGACCCAGTCGGTGTGGCCCTGCAGAGTCGTCTCCTCAACGTAGGTATTCTGGGCGGTGTCGAACTTCCAGATCTTGACCAGGTTGTCGCAGCCTCCCGTCACGAGACGCCTCTCCTGGAAGTTCTCCTTCTGGGGTGGGGCCCACGTACCGGCATTGACGCCGATGGCGTGTGCCTGCCAAACAACGGTCTTCTGCGAGCCGTCCTCGAGGAACTCAACGACCGAGGCCTTGCCGTCGCTCGACGTGCACAGCAGCAGCGCGCCGTACTCGCTCGGCGCCCACGAGATCGAATTAACACTGGCCTGATGGACGGTGTGCTCGGCGATGTTCGTCCACGAGCCGCCGTCCTCCTTCCAGACGAGCACCTTGCCGTCGTACGAGCACGAGGCAAGGATCACGCCAAACTTAGGGTGGGCCCACGAGACCTGCCAGACGGGGCCCTCATGGCCCGTGAGCGTCTCCTGAAGCTTGTAACTGTCGCCGTCGACCTGGAAGATCTTGATCGTCTTGTCCGACGAGCAAGTGGCCAGACGCTTGCCGTAGTAGTCCAGCACTGCATCATGGATCAATCCATCATGTGCATTAGTGATTGTGACCTGTCCGTTAGTATAATGGCCCATCTCGTTGGTGCCCGATCCCTTTGTACCTACCATTTTACACGTATGCTTTCGCGTTCAAAATCAGAAAAAGTGTTGATTTTTTTTTTCACCAGTCTAAAAAAGCTGGGGTGGAGGGCCGAGTGGAAGCGCTGGCATGACCCCCGATTCCTTTACACCGTTTCAATTTAGAGCTAGTAAGTAAAATACAATGGGGGGAAGAATGCCTGTATGTTTTCGTGCCATGGCATTCCCTCTCTAGAACTCCTCCTTCTCGATCAGCGAGTACTGGTCGAGGAAGTCCAGGTTGTCCTGGACGAGTGCAGAGACGCCGACGTTACCGTCATCGAACCGCACCTTCACCTCGGACCCGACCTTGACGCGGCCCACCTCGCGCACGAGGTCCCGCAGAGAGTCGATCAGCTTCGGAGAGAAGCTGCAGTACCACCGGTGGTTCCACACCAGCAGCTTGACGACCTCGCTCAAGATCTTGTCGTCGCAGACGACCTCTGTCTTCGAGTCGCCGGCGTTGATCCGCTCCTCCGTGTAGAAGTCGAGCAGCATGCGGGCCGATCTTGGGGCAAACCTCTGGCTGAGACCCCGGCCGAAGCACCGCACGGCCTCAGTCTTGTGGCCCAGTCTGAACGCCACGAGGCCGGTAAGCTCCCACTCGAGGGTGCTCTTCTTGAGCTCGACCTGCTGGGCATCGAAGTGCATCACCTCCGCCTTGTACATCGTGTAGACGCGGAGGTCATCGTAGAGCAGCATGAACAGGTTGTCGAGCCACCGCTCACACAGCCGCTTGTTCTTAAAGTCGGCGACGTCGCCCGCCGTAGTAGATGGGCGCCGCGACTTGCTCTCCTCGTCGGCAAGCGTGGCCTCTGGCAGCTTCTTCACGTGGGTGTGGGTGCCGTTCTGCGGCGGAGCGGCACCGTTGGCAGAGCCGTCGCTGGCCGCAGAAGATGCGTCTGGGTGGTATGGTTCGGTGCTCTCGTCGAGCTCATCGATGGCACTCTCCGATGGACCCTCTCTCTTCTCCTTCTCCTCCTCGCCGGTGGCGCCACCATCGTTGTTCTTGAACTCCTCCTCCATCACGAACACCTTGGTTCGGTATTTGAGCAGCTTCTCCCAGCCTGTCTTGCGGACGATCTGTGTGAGGAGGTTGTAGGCGCTGGCGAAAGTGGACTTCAAGTTGGCAGCCGGCAGGTTGACCAGGTTAGGGTCAACCTTGTTGTGCTCCATGGCGACGTCGACGCTGTTCAGCGTCGACACCTTGTCGAGGGTGACGTCGACGGGGAGCGGCAGGTGCATGTCCTCCGGTCTAGGGTTGTTGATCCGCTTCAGAGAGTACTTGTCCTTGTGCGTCACCATCGGGCACGAGTTCAGCGTCAGGAGGGCCCTCTCGTACTGGCCCAGCTTGATGTAGATCTGGACAAGGATGGACCACGGCTTGAAGTAAGAGGGGGACGAGTTGACGGCCCTCGTGGCGATTGGGAGAGCCAGGTCTAGCCGGTTCTTCTTGAGGCAGTACTCGGCCTGCAGCGAGAGCAGCTCGCCGTCCAATGGGTCGAGCTGGATGGCTTCGTGCATGATCTTGACAGCCTTGACCTCCTCATCACCGAGGAGAGAGAGGCGGGCCTCCAGGAAGGCGACGGACGAGTCGATCTCTTGCAGCCGGGCCAGGATCTCGCTGGCCCTGTCGAACTCCCCGGTGAGCTCGACGCATTTCAGAAACGCGTCGACGAGGTAGTTGTTCACGTTGGTTGGGATCTGGAGGTCCTCGGAGCAGCCGAGCTTCGCTCCTTCAAAGAAGAGCTGCTCGAATCCCGTCATGAACAGCTCGCAGACTTCCTTCGAGAGCACCGGGTTGATCCGGCGCACCTCGACGACCGCAGCAAAGTCGGCGCTGTCGTTGTCGGCCGTGATCAGAGACCGCACCATGCCGGACACGAACGTCTCGAGCCAAAGCTTGTCGGTCTCGCCGACCTCCTTTCCCGCCGCGTCGATCATCTTCGACTCGATGGCGCCGGGGAACCCGACGCTGACCCTCGCGTCGACTCCCGAGAACGCGTTGTAGGCGCAGTAGGTGGCCTGGCTCACTTTGAACGGCTTGTGCTTGCCGAACCACAGCTGCGGCTTCTCGCCGATGATGCTGGCCAGGTGGCTCAGCAGCGCCGACACCGTCGCACTGTTCGACACGTCCGCACCCGTATAGTAGAAGAAGGTGCCGACCGTTGGGTGTGGTGGCTTGCCGGCGGTGCCTCCAATGCCTTTAGCCAGGTGGACCATATCTGGCGGGCCGAGGTCTGCTACGTTGCCCAAAATGGACGTTCTCTGGTCCAGAGACTCGCCAATTGTCCTCTCAACAACCCTGTCCTGTTAGTACCACGCTTTTGTCGCGCCATCGGCGGTTGTATACTTACTCTGGGATGGATCCCTGCGTCACAGTCGTCATGCTGAGTGGCCTTTCTGAGGGGAGAATTTTTTGGGGCGCCAAAAAGCGATTTGGTTTCTATTTAAGGCGAGGCAGGGGCAGGGGCAGGGGCCTTTGAAGGGAAGGGAGCCTTTGACGTTGGCCAGCAAACCAGTCAACAGAGAAGAATTACAAGTAAAGGAAGATTAGTGTACATACTGTTACGTGAGGTTGGCAGCCGCCTCTCAGTGCTTTCTCTGCCTCTTGCGCTCGGCGTCCGTCGGCTCCTCGTCCTCGAGTCGCCAGTCCTTCGCCGTCAGGCAGTACTTTTCAGGCGGCAGCCGGATACCCCAGGCGGGCATCACGGCCGGCAGAGGCTTCTCGTTGCGCTCGGCGGCCAGCTTCATCAGCATCTTCTTCGGCGGCACCGGCTGGAACTGGTAGTTCGTTCTGGCAGCGATCGCCAGCCGCACGTCCTCGTTCGAGATCTGCGAGTGGTGCGAGCCAGTGTTGCCCGCGTTCGAGAAGTTCGCGTGCGCATGGTCGTTGTAGATGATGGCGTCTTGTAGCACCTCGCTCGTGTACCGGTAGGCAAAGTCCATCAGCTGCAGTGGGACGTGGTCCTGGTAGTGCTGGATACCCTGAGTGGCGAAGATCAGCCGAAGCAGCCTCACATCCCGCGGCACGTCCTGCGCACTGCTATTGCCAGTGGCCCCACCAGTGGCGCCAACCTGGTTGCCTGCTGCTGCTCCCTTGCGGTCAACCATAACGAGGAAGAAGTACGGTGTCGAAAGAATCCCAAAATCTATTAAAATGCGAAAATTACGTAGAAAAAAAGCATCCGCGGGGAGGGAGGGACGAAGGCAAGGGCGGCAGGGATTTGTCTAGCTCCGCTGGGCCTTCTTCAGAACCTTCCGCGTGATATCCTCGTGGTCAGCGTCTACCTTGTTCGCAAGCTCCCGCAGGTACTTGTCAACGGCGAGCCCCTTCCAGTAGCTCACAAAGTCCTTCTCGTTGCCCAGAATCCGATCCATGTACCGCGAGTTCTGCTCCGACCTGTTGTGCGAGTACTGCGACATCAGCTCGTTGAACGTCTGCACAGAATCGTAGTAACCGCGCAGCTCTGTTGCGTGCGCTATATCTCCAACGGGGGCAGAGGGCACTGCACCTTCCAGCTGCGACACAACAGCCTGGCCGAAGCCAAGGTCCTCCGCCGTCAGCGCCGGCGGCATCTTGCGCCGAGGAAGCGACCCATTCACCGGCTCAAAGATGGGAATCTCAGCAGAGTCTAGGTTGACCGTAGGGTTCTTCTGTGCAGGGTAGGCACCGTTTTCCATATCGTCGTCGTTGCCGTCCCCGTCAGCAGAACTCGACTCGCCAACGCCTGGCGACATCTTCTTCCTCTTGGCAGAGAAGGACGAGTCGCTAGCACTCCGCTTCTTGCTCTCCTTCCCCTTGCCAAGGAGGTCTCCAAGCGAGTCCATGTTGAAGTCACCATTGGTCTGCGTGAACGGTGGCAGGTGGCTTACATTCATACCGAAGTTGTCCGTCTTCGTCCGCTTCGGCTGGGCCTCTCTGCCGTGCCGGCGTCTCTTTGAAGACGCTGGAGAGTCGCTTGTTCCAATCGGAGTGTCAGAGTCAGAATCAGAGTTGGACTCTTGCTCGGCTACCGGTTGCTCTTCCTCATCTGCCGGCTGCTGTGCCTTCGGAGGAGACCAGATTCTAGGGTTGCTTTTACCGGCATACCGCGGCCGCCGCATCGGACGTGGCTGAGGCTCCTCAGTCTCAGTGTCTCCAAGCTCTATAGGATCATCGGCAGTACCCTCACCTTCCAGAACGATCGGGTCCTCTCTGGTGCCACCCGACTCGGGAGTGCGAACGTTGTCGTCCTGCTCAGGGGTCGCAGGCAGGGACTCGTCGTACCCAACACCGTCCTCGTCCTCGTCCTCGTCCTCGTCCTCATCTTCTTCTCCGTCGCCAAACTCGTACTCCTCCTCTGCATCCTCTCCGTCCCCGTCAACAACTCCAGAGGTATCAGGGACATCCTTAGGAATAGAGTCGTTGGCCTCCTCGTTCTCCGAGACAGGTGCAGGCGGCGGCTTCACGTTGGGCGTGCGGCCCATGTAGGTGCGCTCGCCGCCGGCAAACGAGTACGACGAGGCAGACTTCGCAGTCCACTCGCCGGTGGTGCTCTTCAGGTGCGGCTTTGGGTTCTCCTTGGCCTGTTTCTCTCTGCGTTCTTGCTCCTGGCGCTGGCGCTCCCTGTTCTCGGCCTCCTCCTTATCTCTGCGCTCCCGCTCAGCCTGCGCCCTGGCGTCGCGCTCTCTGCGGCGGCGCTCGTACTCGTCCACACGAGACGGCCTGCTGGTGCCAAAGAAGCTCTTGAATGAGCTCTCGAACGGCGTATCTTCAAAGGGGTCGCCGGTCTCGCCGTTTCCGGCCGCAAAGCCGGGATCGTCGTCAAAGAACCTCGTATAGTGGTAGGTGTTTGTGAACGGCGATTCAAAGTCACCAAACATGCCCCTGCGCCGCTGCCTGTCGCGGAAAACACCCTCCCAGGCCCTCGTGCCTTCTCTATCACGCTGGCGCCTCTCGCTCTCCTCGCGGCGCTGCTGCTCTTCGTCGCGCTGCTGTTTGAAGCCGTCGTACTGCTGTTTGGCTCGACTGTACTCGGAGCCTGCGGCACGTGCAAAGTCGCTGCCAAACCCGGCAAAGTTCGTGAACCAGCTGCGAGCTGAGTCCGATGCACGCCGTGCCGCACTATCGACCCGCCACTTGCGATCGTACTCGGCCTTCCTCTGCGGATCGCTCAGCACGTTGTAGCTATCGTTGATGCTCTTGAACTTCTCCTCGGCCTCCTTCGTCTTGTTCTTGTCCGGGTGGTACTTGAGCGCGAGCTTGCGGAACGCCTTCTTGATCTCGGAGTCCGTCGCTCCCGAATCGACCCCAAGCACCCTGTAGTGGTTTTCCTGTGCGGACATCGAAAGAAGGGCGTGGCCTATATATACAAAGAAAGCTGGCAGGCTTTCTTCCCCACACTAATATTTTTTTCCCACTTACTGTGGGAGTCTCTCTCTCTCTCTCTCTATCTATCTCTCTCCCCCTTAAGGACCACTCTTTCAGCAGCTACGACGATGACGACACCCGTCTACTTCTACAAATTTCCGGTGACTTCGCAGGTTTTCTACCGCAGCAAGTACTGCTATGCGCTGGTGAACCTGAAGCCGATCATGCCTGGCCACGTCCTGGTCATCCCGTACCGGATTGTGCCCAGACTGGCCGATCTCTCTGTCGTGGAGTCGAACGACCTGATGGCCACCGTCCAGCTGATCCACAGCTTCATCCAGCACGAGTACAAGTGCGATTCGTTGAACCTGGCTATGCAGGACGGTGTGGCGGCAGGCCAGTCGGTGCCGCACGTCCACACACACATCCTGCCCCGGTATTTGAAGGACGGCTACGGCGACGGGATCTACAACCTCCTCGAGGAGAACGAGATGAACCTGAGCAAGTCATTCTTTGACGAGGTGTGCAAGCCGCGGATCATCGCCAACGACGAGGACCGTCACCCACGTAGCATGGAGGTCATGGAGGCGGAGGCCAAGACGCTCAGCCGGCACCTCGCGGACTTCCTCGAGAAGTACAAGCAGGAGGACGAGCCGGCCGTTCCAGTGTTCCCACAGCAGGTCCCCAAGTAAGGAGACCCGACCAACTATAGTTAGCATATAGATCGAAAAGACAAAGTGTGTATTTACATGATTATATATAGTAAGCTTCCTCAGGCCTCCCGGTGCATCTTGTCCCAGCGCTTCTCCTGGATGAGCTCGGCCGTCCGCGCCTTCGTGTACTGCTTCTTTGCCTGCGCAGCCTTGATGCGGTCCTTCACCTTCTTTTCGGCGGCGTAGATGCGTGCGTTTCTCTCTCCGCCGTGCTTCTTGACGGACTGCTTCAGCGGCTCCAGCTGGGCGCCTTGGCGGAACTTCTCCTGCCAGTACGAGATGTACTTTCTGGACTTGGTGTCCATTCCTTCGGCCTTCATCACGTACGACGGCATCGTGAAGAACTTCTTCCAGTCGTTCTCGAACACGCCAGAGTGCTCGCTGGCTTCTCTGCCGATCTTGGCCAGGAAGGTGTCCACGTCGGGGACGGCCTCCGTCGGCTTGGGGACCGGTTTCGTGCATGCGTATGTCTTGACGGCCTCCTCGGAGGCGGCGGCGGCTTCGTTCAGCACAGTCCGCGTGGTAGAAAGTGCTCTTCTGAACATGCCGGTATTCCTGTGAACGTTGCTGGGAGTGAAAAATAGGGGTGAAAAGTCGCTGCGAAAAGTCGCTGCGAAAAGACGCTGTGAAAAATCCCCGTTAAAAACCCCCGTGAAAAATTTCGAGGTATTTAGGGGCCTGTGAAAAGTAGCCGCCATATTTACACACATAACAGAGGCCATGTCTATCGAAGATACTCCCCTGGACGAGCTGCAGTGGAAATCGCCCGAGTGGGTGAATGCCTTTGGCCTCAGAACAGACAATGTTCTCGAGTACTTCTCGCAGAGCCCCTTCTTCGACCGCACGTCGAACAACCAGGTGCTCAAGATGCAGAACCAGTTCACGGACGTCAACTACGTGAACCGGCCGTACGGCCAGCTTCTGGCCGACCTGAAGAAGATGAGGGGCATCGAGTTTGTCATTGCGATGGTGCGGGAGCCGGACTTCTGGATCGTGCGCAAGCAAGAGCGGCAGTCGGAGCGCGAGGTGAAGCCGCTCGCCGACTTCTACATCATCGGCGCCAGCGTGTACATGGCGCCAATGCTGAATGCGATTCTCAGCAGCCGGCTGCTGAGCACGTCGCTGAACCTGCACCGCGGAATTTCACAGTTGCAGGACACGCCGTCGTTCTCGCCGTCGCGCGGCCACTACTACGAGTTTGGTAGCAAGGAGGACGAGAAGGAGGCCGACGAGAAGGGCGAGCAGGGGCAGCGGGCGTCGCAGCAGGGGCAGCGGGCGTCGCAGCAGGGGCAGCCGGCTGCACCGGCTGCACCAGCTGGACAGGCAGGGGACGGCTCGCAGATCAGCGACTCCAGCGCCAATGCGTTCAACAACCTGCTGAACATCTCGCTGCAGAAGAACTCGGTGTACTTGGACGAGATGCCGGCGACGGGCATTACGGACGCGGCATTGAGGTCGAAACAGGCGACGCCTGCGCCGGAGTGAGCAGGAACGACCAGGCACCCAGCACTAATTCTTTACTAATGTATTACGTACGCAACACAAATAGTTGGACAACTCGTTACAAATTCCCGGCCCCTGAGAGGCCGCGCGCGCCCTGGCCTGCCCCCCCCCAGCTCTTAGCCCCCAATCTCTAGGCAGGCTCCCGCCGGCTCCCCCCCAAAAAGCAAGCTCGCAAAAACTTTTTTTCTCCCCTCTCATTGGACCTTATATAACAAGAGCACAGACACTATGAGATACCTTCCATACCTGAGACAAGCACAGGAGGTGCTGATCAAGGCGGGCAAGGGCAACCCAACGGGTCTGACCGGCCTGTACCAGCACCCAAACCCACGCCCCGTGCTGATCAAGCTGTACAAGTCGACGCTCGACAAGCTCAGCGCCGAGATTCCTAAGGAGTCCGTCTACAGACAGTCCGTCGAGAACCTGACCAAGGCCCGGCTGGCCGTCGTCGAGGCCAACGAGGTCACCGAGAAGATCGAGCAGGAGATCGGCTGCGGCCTCGTCGAGGAGCTCATCATCCAGGCCAACGATGAGTACAACCTGATCGACGAGATGGCCAAGTGGAAGGCCTGGGAGAGCCTCGAGGAGAAGCCTCCAAAGGACCAGTGGGTCTACTGGGGCAAGAAGATCTAGAAACGTGTCCAGAATAGGCGCATACGTGGCGCCTACGTGTCGCCTACGTGTCTCTCGTAGGTCATCCACCTCCCCACCGGCAACTTTTTATGCACTCATCGGTAAAAGGTGTGTATGTATTTATTCGCGGGAGTGCCAGCAAGGTACGGCCTCCCATGAGCTATTTATTTAAAGCACATGAACGAACTCTTCCCTGTAGGACTGTAGACACTCCGCAATGGACCACTCCCACTCCCACTCCCACTCCCACGACGACTCCGTCCAGCACTACAATGAGCTTAACAAGAAGGCCTACGGTAGCGAGCGGCTCCCCAGGTTCGAGAATCCGGATTTTAGAGCCATGAGTAGACTCAGCGTTGCTCGGAGCACCAGCTTAAACCCGGCCAAGGGTTCCCGCCAGGTTCACGAGGCAAAATATACCGCCGAAACCGTCTCGAAGGCCCCGGCAGGCGAGATCAACACCGCCATCTGGAAGCCCGGCATGCGCGTGCTGGACTTTGCCTCCGGCCCGGGCAACATCTCGCTGGACCTGATCGACCAGCTCGGGTTTAGTGCTAACGAGCTCGAGATCGTCGGCGTCGACCTGTCCGAGCCCGCAATCGAGTGGTACAAGAAGCGCGTGCCAGCCAGCTACCCCACCGCCTATAGCGTAGACATCTTGAGCGACTCACCGCTCGACATCGGCACCTTCGATGTCGTCATCTGCGCCATGTCCTACCACCACCTCCCAGACATGGCCGCCGTTACCGATAAGCTCGTCGCGAAGCTGAACGCCGGCGGCTGGCTCATCGTGACAGACATGAACGGCTCGATGGTTACCGGTGGCGACAAGGACACCGTCGTTCCCAAGGAGACCAAAGAGGATCTTGGCGTTGCACACACGTACCTGACAGACGACGACCTCCGCAACGTCTTTGCTAAGGCCGGTCTCAAATCGATCACCTCCGAGACCGGTTTCCAGGCCACCTGCACCGAAGAGACCAGCCAACTCATGGGCGCAGCCAAGGGCGAGTGCAAGGTGATTCCTCTCTGTGTCGTTGCCGGCCAAAAGTGATCCACACCTGCCTATTATTCTTTTTTACCCATTTACCAATACCTTTACCAATACAATCCCTTATGGAAGACCCGAGAGTGGAAAAAAAAACTAGGCTTATCAAGCCGGTGCAGGGCCGCTAGTAAGGGGACAAGTCAACAATTTGATTCTGATTTTGCATCTGCTCGAGCTGCCGCTTTTCTTCCACCATTGATGTCCCGAGAAGAGTACAACGAGCTCAACCGCAAGGCGTTCGACAGTGCAAACCTGCCGCGGTTTGAGCACCCCGACTTTCGGGCCCTCAGTAAGCTTTCGGTCCTAAAATACCTCTCGCTGGACCCTGCCAAAGGTACTCAGCAGCGCAGCGAGATCGAGGAGTACAGTTTGGACAGGGTGCAGACGACCGATATTACAGCGGACCAAGTAAACGAGTCAATCTGGATAAAGCAACCGAAGGTGCTGGACTTTGCCAGCGGCGCAGGCAACGTCTCTCTCGACCTTGACCAGCAGATACCGGAGTCCGCGAAGCCGCTCCAAATTACTGGAATCGATATCTCCCCGTCGGTTGTGCAGTCGTACAACACGCGGGTCCCTGACAGCGTTGGCAGTGCCTACGCGGCGGACATCATGGACGACGCCTGTAACTGGTACGAGGACGGATTCGACGTGGCAATCTGCACTTTATCTCTCCACCATATTCCTGATCTGCAGCTCGCTGCAGACAAAATCTTTGAGCGTCTCAAGCCTGGCGGATGGTTGCTGGTTATGGATTTCGACGGCCAGGGGATCGGGTCGCTTGCTGAAGCTACTCGAAGGGGAGTGGCACACACATCTCTGAGTGCGAACCAGCTCGTGGGAGTGTTTGAAAAGGCCGGCTTTGCTACGGTGACTACAGAGGTTGGCTTCAGGTACGTCTTTGCAGAGCGCACCAACCGCAGCTTCATGCACGGCACAATAATCAACGGTCACCGCGTGTTCCCACTGTGCATTGTCGCCGGGCAGAAACCGGGCGGTAGGGCAACGGTTCCAGAAGACGGCGGGGACGAAGGCCCAGCCGCGGAAGAAGACCTGCCGTGTTGAGACGTGGAGAGTTGCGGGG
>JADIOY010000002.1:0-94303 GCA_018344475.1 Xiuguozyma silvatica | reverse complement strand
AAAAAAAAAAAAAAAAAAAAAAAAGAATCCCTCCAGCAGGAGAACGCGAGGAGGGAAGGAAGGGTCGGCGCCAAATCCGTGAAAAAAAAAAGATAATTGTAATAATGATGCCAAGAAATTTAGACATAGATTTGCACCGTATGCTATCAAGAGTGGTAGGAAGAAGCAGCTGTAAAAGGTTTTTCAGCATGAGTGCATCGCAAATAGTGGATAAAGCCAGTGGAAAACACGACAAGGATAAGCCGATCGTGTGGATCGACTGCGAGATGACGGGTCTCGACCAGAAGAAGGACAAGATCATCGAGATCTGCTGTCTCTTGACCGACAAACACCTGAATCTGATCGACCAGGAAGGATACGAGAGCGTCATCCACCAGCCCAAGTCGGTCATGGACAATATGAACGAGTGGTGCATCGACCACCACGGATCGAGCGGCTTGACGAAGAAAGTGCTCGAGAGTAACAAGACGACCGCGCAAGTCGAGGACGAGCTGCTGAGCTATCTCCAGAGCAAAATGAGCCAGGGCGTGGGCATCTTGGGCGGCAATTCCGTGCACGTTGACCGGCTCTTCTTGCTGGAGGAGATGCCGAAAGTCGTCGAGTACCTGACCTACCGGATCATAGATGTCTCGACGGTCATGGAGATCGCCAAGAGACACAACCCGGAAGTGCAGCGTCTGTTACCGCCCAAGGTCGGTGCACACACGGCACGCCAGGACATCATCGAGTCGATCAACCAGCTCAAGTTCTACGAGGAGGTGTACCTGAAGAGCGCGGGGGAGCTCGACACAGAGGGAATCAAGGCCAAATGGGACGGCAAGGACATCAACGGAACCGAGATCGCAAAGGACCATAGTTACAAGACTCAGTAGGCGCGGGCTATCTAGCCTGCGCTCTAAGTACAATAGATAATACACGATGGATACTACGATATAGTACGAAGTCCTCCAGGTCAAGCTGCTGTCTCCCATTTTTTTTTTCTTTCTGCACTCCGTGCTATTTCTATGACAATTTACCTACACTAAGTGAGCCGGAGGCGCCGACCCGAGGGCCAACTCTCCCAGGCGAGGGCCAACTCTCCCAGCAATTTTTCTGATTTCAGCCCGAGCTGAAAAAAGTAAGGCGCTCGCTATTTTGCTAGCCTTTTCCCCCACTCTTTCCACCCCTCCTCTTGCAGGAGCCATTTACACACCTGGACCAAACGGTAACAGCAGCCCCTGCATCGGAGTTAGTTGCTCTTTTAACCGACAGCAACCGCTCCTACCGAGTATTTTCTAGCTCCCCATTTTGCATTTTTTGCCACCCGCCTGCATATAAATATGCCTGCGCCGCCGGCCAACATGACATCACAGCCAATGCAGTCTCCAACAGCCCAAAGAGTGCGTCGCGGGGGGCCCACAACGGGGCTTAATAATGCACTCGCAGGCATGCCTGTAGCACCCGATGCTGTTGTTACGCACGACCTCTCGCAGCAACCACCGCAGCTCCAGCACCAGCTCCCGCAGCAGCAGCAGATCCAGCAGCAACAGATCCAGCAACCGCAGTTGGATATGTCACAACCGCAGCAGATTTCCCGGGCAAGACCGATCGCATCCACTTCAAACGCACCTGTTAGAATTCCTGCCCCACCTCCTGGACAAGCCTTTGACCTCGACCTTCTCACCGGACTAGGACCCGACGAAGACACCTCGATGAACCCACCGGCTTCCAACAGCAACGCTGGAGCCGCTGGAGCCGCTGGAGCCGCTGGAGCCGCTGGAGTCGCTGCTGCCGCCGCCCAGGCTGCCGGAACCTCCGCCTCAAACCCAGGCTCTGGAGCTGGGGCGCCAGCCTCCGGCAGCGTGCCCAAGCGAAACGCCAACCTCTCCTTGGAGAACTTCCACCTCGACCCCCAGGACTTCCAGAACTTCCTCATGATCAACCCGCCGATCGTCGAGTACTCGTCCTACTACTACAACATGATGTCCATGAAGAACAACGATCCCGAGCCTTCCGGTGACCTCTTTGCCAGTGCCGCTACACCGTCGGCCTCGTCGCAGCCCCAACAAAACTACCCGGCCCAGCAGGTCCAGGACCAGCAGTACCCTTCTCAGATTGAACAGGGACAGGGACAGGGACAGGCGCCAGCCCAGTCACAGGGCAGGTTCATGGACGGATATAACGCAGAGCCTCTGATGAACACCAACGGCAGCACCAACGGCAACAACGATAACGCCCAGATTCCCCAACAGATTCCTCCACAGAACCAGCAGGTTGGCTGGAAGATGGACGGAACAGACGACCTGATGGCTGGAGCGCCTCAGGCCGGCATGCAGCAGTCCTCTGCGCAGGGAACAAACGGTGCTCTGTACAACTTGGCACCAAACAGGAGCCCGGATATGCTCGAAGCAGCCACGATGGACATATCACCCCGCACGTCGTTCCCCGCACCACGCCGTCGTCTCTCTATTTCTAACGGTCAGATCGGCCAGATCAGTAAGATCGTGCACCAGACCGAGATGGAGCAAGATGATGACGATGATGACGACGACGACGATGACGACGATGACGACGACCAGGAGATCCCCATGCCAGGAATGCCCCAGCAGCAGTACCAGCAGCAATCGCAAAACCGTCAGCGCAGACAGCAGCAGCAGGTACAGCAGTTCCCACCGGGACTCGAGATCCCACCGCACAACTCACAGAACGGAGGCGCGCAGGGCCAGCAACCTCAGCAGCAGCAGCAGCAGCAGCAGCAGCAGCAGATCCAGCAACAACAGCTCCAACAGCAACAGCTCCAACAGCAACAACAACTCCAGCAGCAACAACTCCAGCAGCAGCAGCAGCAGCAACAGCAGCAGCAGCAACAGCAACAGCAACAGCAGCAGCAGCAGCAGCAGCAGCGGCAGCGGCAGGCAGCCCACGAGATTGAGATCGATCGTACCACGGGAGTTCCAAAGCGCCAGCTCCTGTACAACAACGAGGTGATCTTTAACCCTAACTCAGGACCTATTCCGGGAACTGCCGCCTGGAAGCGCCAAAGGATCCTCGAGAGGAACAGGATCGCTGCCTCGAAGTGCCGCCAGAAGAAGAAGAACCTCCAGCGCAAGCTCCAGCTCGATGTCGAGGAGCTTACCCGCAAGAACCACTACCTGGAGAACGTCATCGACCAGATGCGGTCGCGCATTCAGGACTACATGAAGGAGAATAACGTGCCCGTGGCGGCCATCCTCGGCGAGAACAACGCCAACAATCAAGAGCCTGTGATAAAGCAGGAGGTGGACGTTGAGTTTGCATCGGCATCCGCGTCCTCCGGCCCCTCGGCGCCACACGATCCTGAACCCGACAACGAGTTCAAGCGCGAGGACACGCCCGGCATCAACGTCACCACGGAGACATTGAAGAGGCTTCTTCTGAGCGACAACGGAGATAATATATACAGTGCGTTGCAGGGCTGATTGCCGCTGCAAAAGACAAGCGAGTTACATAAATATACTATTCTAGGGTCCACCGGGCCTATCAATCGGTGGACCTGATCTATGACGGTATTAAATATTTTTAGACAGGTTTTTTTGGGAGGATTTCAGAGAGAGTATGTATTTTTTTAGTTTTAAGAGGATTAAAAAAAAAAAAGAGGGCGTTCTAGACCATTTTACTTCCTTCTGATAAGGCAATGAGTGACTTTGGCATTGATCTCGAGGACCAACCCGTCTACAGGGACGTTCCAGAATTCGACGACTTGAGTGACCAGGTATCGAATGGGCTCCTGGAGATCTCGAACTCGCTCAGCAGCCTCGAGAAAAACCTCGAATTGCTCGAACAAAGAGCCAGCAAGGCTGAGCCTACTGATAAGTTCCAGGGCAACTGTGTGGCGCTCGTGAAGCGGCTGACGGACAAGTTCAAGGATGTATCGGTGTATGCGAAGGAGATGAACGCAATCGACAGCGGGATATTGAACCGTTCGCAGCTGTTCGTGAAGAACAAGCTGAACTCGTCCTTGAAGAGCTCGCTGGACCAGTTTAACGACTACCAGCGGCGCATGACGGATATCGAGCGGCAGATGAACGCAGCCAACCTTCGTAACATCGAGGAGCAAGAAAGACAGAGCCAGCAGGGCAGCGGTAGCCGCAGTGGCAGCATGAGCGACGGGGAGTCGCAGCCGCAGGTCGTGATAGAGTACGAGCCGGTGAACGCGGAGGAGATCGAGTACCAGCGGAACCTCGTTGAGGAGCGGGAGCGGGAGATCGAGCGGATCTCCGAAGGTGTGACGGAGGTGAACCAGATCTTCCAGGACATGTCGACGCTGGTGGTATCTCAGGGCGAGATGATCGACAACATCGAGAACAATATCTACAGCACGCTGCACGACACCCGGATGGCCAGCAGGCACCTCGCCAAGGCCGACCGCTACCACAGCAACCGGCAGCGGCTGTGCTTCTGGCTGATGCTGATCCTGGGCATGGTGTTTGTCTTTGTGATCTTCATCGTTTCGGCCTGAGGGTGGCGGCCCGAGGGTATCTGTATATCCATTTGCTCTACCTCATATTTGCTAATCTAATCTAATGTAATCCAACCCGTCCCGCTATTTAGTCAGATCCACCGTCCACAGCCGGACCTTGCCGTCATCCCCCGCGGTCAACAGCTTATCGCCCCACCATTTGACGCAGTTCACCTCCGAGACGCCGTGCGCGAGCTCGTGCTTGGCGATAACTGTCCACACTCCCTCCGAGGTCTCCTTGTACACGACGAGCCTTCCGTCGCTGCCAGTTGTGGCGATCAGTCCATTCTTCCCCCAGTCAACGCTGTACACCGGGCGATCGTGTGCGTGTGGAAGGGTACCCTGCAGTCTCCACTGCTCTTCCTCACGGAGACTCGTTGGCACGACGGCCACACCGGCACTCGCAGCAGCGGTGGCATTCGATGCGTCCTTGCCGATCTTCTTGTACACTCTGACGTAGCTGTCGTCGCTACTGTTGACGAGCCGGACGACTCCCTCCTGCTTGTCAAAGTCGGCGCTCCAGATGGTTCCCTTGGCGTCGGCGAGGCTGGCAACGTTGACCCAGTCATCCTCATCGTAGTCGTCCTGGCGGAACACCTTCGTGCTCTCATCGTACGAGCTTGTGGCGAGCGCGTGCTCGTAGGGACTCCAGCGCACCTGCTTAACGTCCTGCTCGTGCTCCTGGATCACATTGATGCACTCGAACTCCTCGTTCGTCTCGTCCGTTTCCCAGATCCAAGCCGACTTGTCTCTCGAAGAGGTGGCCAGGTACCGGCCGTCAAAGGACCAGTCGACGCTCTTGACCTCATTCTCATGACCCTCGATTATGGCCAGCAGCTCCCAGCCACCGTCGCCGATGGTCTCTTGCTCCTCGTTGAAATCAGTCTCGCCTTCCTCCTGCATCAGCTCATTCTCAGCCTCGTCAACCTCGCTGTCGCGGCCCCAGATCGATACCGTCGCATCGAACGAGCCGACAGCAACGGTCGGGAACTCCACGGATGGCTTGAACGCAACGCAGCGGGTCGTCTTAGAGTGAGTACCGTCTCCTAGTGTGGCCTGCAATTTGCGAGTTGACAGGTCAAAGATCTTGCACGTCTTATCAGAGGACACTGTGGCCATCAGTGGCAGCATCTCATGCACGGCGACTGCCCAGCAGTTCTCCCGGTGCGCATCAAAAGTGTATTCCTCGGAAATCGACATGGGCAAGCTGGTCTAAGAGGGGTCCTTCAGGAGAGTAGGTGGGGGGAAGCGAGGCGACGGAGATTTTTCAATTTTTCATTATAAGACCCTAGCCGGCCGGAGCTGGAATCTCTTCCCCAATTAGGACGTCTTGGGAAGAAGAGAGGAAACACCGTTAGTGCATCATGTGGAGGCTGCCAACGAACATTCCGTGCAGAAGAATGGCCCTGCAGCAATGTAGAGTGCTGAACGGCTTTCAGCCTCGGTGTAACGGGCTGAGGGGACTCAGATTCTACTCCGAGAAGCCCCCTGCAAAGGACAATAATAGTAAGGGAGACGACGAGAGTTCCAAGGACGACGAGGGTTCGAAGGATAGCAGTAGCAGCGTCCCCTCACAGAGGAACAGCGCCGATGTTGAGAACTTCTCACCGGACATGTCCTCGAAGGTGTCGAAGCCGAAGGGCTCTCTGCCGGCGATGGACCCGAGTATTGCTGGACTGATGAACAGGCCCCAGACGGAGTACGATCCGCTGGAGGTCCAGGACGAGACGACGTACGAGTACCACGCACCGAAGGCGCCGAAACAGAAGGCCAGGGACGACATGAAGGAACGTGCTCGCGGTGGCTCGAAGCTGAAGAGAATGCTTCCATCGCTGATCTGCGGCACCCTCTTCGTCTGGGGATGCTACACTTACAAGTACATGACCCAGGACACATCTGACCGGGACGAGGACGGTGCGCTGCTGCGCGACGACAAATTCCTGCCGTATCTGATCAGTTTCAAGTACCAGATCGACGACGACCATTACTTGATCGAGCTGACCAGAAAGAACAGAGCCCAGAAGCTCATCCACAACCAGCACCTCTTTGACGGGAAAACGATGTGGAGTGTCGAGATCGCCAAGCCCGACATTAACATCGTCAGAAGCTACACTCCACTGCCCGTGTTCGTTGCTGGCATCAATCCAGACACCGAGGAGCCGCACCTGAGGCTCGTTTCGCAGCCGGAGCAGGAGGGTAAGTTTACTCTGATCGTTAAACGGTACCCAGACGGCGAGTTCTCCAAGTGGCTCACTGGGCTAGAGATGCTTTCCGAGGTCGGTGTCCGCGGTCCTAATACGGACTATAAGCTCCCATTCCATCCACTGGACCACTACAAGCCGAGACCGCAGCTTGGAAACACGCTGGCTTCCACTCCGCCAGACCCAGAGTGGCCACAGAACAAGCCTCTGCCGGAGAACTTTGTCTTCTTCGGCGCCGGCACTGGAATTCTTCCGCTTCTTCAGATCATGTACTCACCAAACCCACCAAAGGGATTCTTCGAGGCTTTCATCTCGATGCGCAAGAAGGACGACCTTCTCCCACAACTGCGTACCCTCAACTACTTCGCCGAGAAGTGCGGCAGAGCAAAGTTCCACTACTTCTTTGACGACGAGGACAAGCATCTGACAGCCAAGGATATCCCATACCCTACATTGCCAAACTTTACAGGTGTTCAGGACATGAAGATCTCCGAAGAGGCTTACAGATACAAGCTCCTGCAGGAGAAGAAAGCTGAGGTGAAGAGACAGATTGAGAACGGCGGCAAGGACACCAGCGCCAGCGCTAGTACTTCCACCAGCGACGAGAGCTCCCAAGGTGTCTCTGCCGCTACAAAGACCAACAGTGACTACCTCGAGGGCGCTTCTAATGAGGAGAACATCTCTACAAATGAGAATGACCTCAAGCACGTCAAGGCTGACAACGCCTACCAGCAGTGGAACTTCCTTCGTTTCCGTCGCAACAGTTCCGGCGAAGAGGATTCTCCAGCACCATCGTTCGCCTTCGCCTGCGGACCAGACGGATACCTTGGAATGGTCTGCGGTAAGCCGGACTTGAACAATAAGGAAGGCGTTGACACTGCTCCAATCTCGGGCCTGCTCAGTGAAAAGGGATGGACAACCGGAAACGTGAAGCGGATGTCCGAATAGTCGAACGCATGTACATACAAGTAGGATAATACATTTTCTAGCATGAACTTACACAACGTCGATGATGTCGCCATCTTCAGCATCACATTCACCGACAACACCGTCTTCAAGAGGGTCACCGTCAAAGAGAAGTTTGAGCGTCGAAGCAGATGTTCCACTCTTTGTGCGGTAGTACCCAATGAGAGCACTAGTCTTGGTGCTTGGGTTGACCTCCACCTTGAACTCTCCCTCTTTGCCACGCAGCTTCAAGGTGAAGTAGTTCGCATCATCGATGGTTGTGTTTGCAGCATCATCTCCAACGTTGCCGCCAACGTCATCACCTTTTCCGGTGCCGTCATCAGATTTGGAGCCTCTCAGAGCTTCCAGATCGGACTCCAGGTAGCTCACTTCAATCAGATCCTTATCTGCAAGCGAGACCTCACCAACGGTCTTTTCAAGATCGAAGGCTTCTCCTTCCCCATCTTGGTACAGCTTCACTTTCAAATTGTCCGGGTACTTCATTCTCACCAGGAAGATACCCGCAAGATCCCGCAACTGGGTTCCGTTCATGACAGCGACCCGGGTCTCACCCTTAGTGATACTGTCACGCATCGTCAAAGTCATACTACCGTCCTCGTTGTCATCAAATGCAGCCAAGTCGTCGATGATTCTCTCGTTGTTCTCATGGACGCTGCGCATCTTGCGCAGCCCTTGTCCGGTTTCCTCATCGACGAGCTTCGCATGGAACTTATATCCGTCGCCACTCTCATTGAATGGGAGCTTCGCATTCGATAAGTTCAGGAGTGCGCCAACACGGAGCACTTGCTTCGCCACAATATCGAGCTCTTCTATGTAAAACACGAGAGATTCGGCGTCCGCTGGCGGCGGGATGCCTCTCCTCTTAGTCAGCTCAGCCAGGAAAGCCTCCCTGATCTTCTTAAACGAGGCACTTCCCTTGAAAGTCATATGCAAGACCAGGTCTGACATAGAGAGCGTCGCCGAAAAGTGGACCACCGAGATCGGAACCTCGTTGCCGTTTAGCTTGACCGTGCGCCGGAGCGAAGCAGCTGGGGCATCGAACTCCGGAGAGTTCAACTGCTCCACGTCCATATCCAGCTGCTTCAGAAACTCATCTTCTTCACCCTCAATCCTGCGCTTCTGGTCAGCCTGCGCCTTCTCCATCAGCTTCCGCTGCCGCTTCCGCTCTCTTTCCGCTCTCTCTTCCTCCTGTACCCTCTTCCGCTCTCCCTCGATGTCCTTCTCGCTAGTGCCGAGTATCTCCCACAGATCCTCATCTGAGGTGCGTGCGCGGCTGCTAGACTTTGAGGCTACACTTGGATCATCTTCTAGATCAATAGCTGAGCTGAAAGACGTCCCGGAGCTCTCCTTAGAGGCCGAAGTCGAGACCTGGTGGTGATGCCTATGCTTGTGATGTGAATGCTTCTTTTTCTTGTCTCTCTTCTCCTTCTTCTTCCTCAGAACCTCGACTCCAACCTCATCTGGTCCAAAGTCATCCTCAGACTGGCTGAATGCAAAGAAGTCGTCCTCCGCCTTCTGGCTGTCCACCATACTCGTTCCAGATATCCCGTTTACTAATAGGGGCAAAGTTAGTTAGCTTCTTTTCTTTCCCTCACCTTTTCACCCCACACTTTGAGATTTTTCACTTTAGCCCCAGAACCTATCACTTCACTCCTTACTTCGATGCCAGGCGCAAAAGAGATCCGGAGAGGTATCTCCACCGTTGAGAAGTTCTCGAGAATCCTGGACAAGGGATACAACATCCCGCCGCACTCCACGATCGTCAGTGGAATTCAGCCGACGGGTATGTTCCATCTGGGAAACTACCTGGGGGCCGTCCGTAACTGGAGAGATCTGCAGACGAAGCGTGATACAGAGGCCCTGGACTACGAGCTGCGGTACTTTGTGGCAGACCTGCACTCGTTGACAGTGCCACAGGACTACGGACATCTCGCTGAGCAGAGACGCGAGGCCTATGCATCTCTCCTGGCCTGCGGAATCAACCCTGAGAAGTCCATTCTGTACTTCCAGAGCATGATCCCAGAGATCCCCAAGCTGCAGTGGATCCTGTCGTGCATGTGCGGTATGGGTCAGCTGAATCGTATGACCCAGTGGAAGTCGAAGGCAAATCTTAGATCCGATGCGGACATTTCGAACGAGCTCGGTAAGGTCAAGCTCGGACTGTTCACATACCCAGTGCTGATGGCCGCAGATATCCTGGCGTTCAATGCGACCCATGTCCCCGTTGGCTACGACCAATCACAGCACCTCGAACTGACGAGAACTGTTGCCGAGACATTCAACCGCGGGACGAACTCGAAGTTCTTCCACATCCCAAAGACTCTCCTGGCTCCAACCATGAAGGTGCTCTCCTTGAAGAACCCAGCAAAGAAGATGTCCAAGAGCGACAAGGACGAGCTATCCAAGATCTTCATCACGGAAGACGAGAAGACCATTAGAAAGAAGTTTTCGAAGGCTCTGACAGATTCTATCGAGGGAAAGCTGACGTTTGACCAGGAGAACAGACCGGCTCTGTCCAACCTGATCGCCATTCTGGCAGCTATCGAGGGAACCACCATCGAAGAGACCGTGAAAAAGGTCACAGACTTCTCCAAGAAGGAGTTGAAGGATGCTGTTGCCGACGCTGTTGTGAAGGAGCTCGCCGAGCCAGCCAGACGGTACGCCGAACTGATCAAGGACGGAGACAAATTGGACAGACTGAGCAGCGAGGGCGCCGAACGTGCCAGAGAGATCTCTTCGAAGAACCTCAAGGAGGTCTCGAAGCTCATTGGAATGGGCTACTGGTGAACACCAACAAAACCTTATACATAGTTACATAACATCATCGCTTGTCTATATTACACATGCTTCTTTTCAGATCAAACTGTCCTCGAGAAGGCCGATCGATTCTCCGTACTGAACAAGGATTCTCTGCACCTCCCTCTGCTTAGAACAGCTGAGAATGAGCTCCTTCAGCAACTGCTTCTTCGAAACTCCGCACAGGCTACCATCCATGTCGATGAACAACTCCTGGAAGATTTCCTTGAGACGGTCCTTCAGGTTCAGCTCACTGAGACGCTTGACGTAAATCGTCAGGTACGTCTTGAAGTTCTTGCAATCGTTCAGGAACAGGTACAGATTGATCTTGTTCTCCAAGTGGTTCAAAGAGATCACCGTTTCGAGGTTCTCGTAACCTTCACGCATCAGCATCGTTTTGGAGATTCTGCTGAACAGCTTGGCTTTACCCCTGCGAACAATCTCCTCGTTGGTGTAAGTCTCCAAGAAGTTCAGGAGCGACGAGTCCTCAGTCGTGGCAGTAGCCGAGGCCAAAGTTCTTGTCGAGTCCCAATACTGAGATCCGAAGGCCCACCAAGAATCACTCACTAGCGACCAGGTACCCATATCGCCATTATAAAGGTAGCCGTTACCATTGCTCAGAGTCACAATGGGCAAGCCAGCAGCAGATATAGAGCACATGGTGAGGTTCTCGGAGCGCAGCAAGAGCTCACCGTTCACAAACACAATTCCGTTTTTATCGGCGGAAACGTTACCGTTACTTCCAGAAGCACCATCTGTAGCAGAACCGGTAGCGTTACGATAGAGAGGCTGCAGGAGTGGGTACAGAGACGAAGGTTTAAAAAGCGCCTTTCTGTTTCTCAAGTCCCATGCGTAGAGTTCACCGATCGAGGTGACTGCCAGGAGATAATGGTCCTTCATCTCCAGGAATGAGAGGGGCGATCCCAGAATGAGTGGCGGAAGCACACGTCTTCCCGAGTTCGTGTATGTAATGACCTGGCCTTCGACGGTAGAGAGGGCCCAGAAACTATCTGAACCGGTCAGAATGTGGACCTTGTGAGGAATGAAGTCGACGAACAACTCCTTTTTAGTGACGAGATTTGAGGCAGCGGCATTGCCAGAAGCACCCAGGACACCGGCTGCGGCAGAGCCACCGGCATTATTAGCACCGGCAAGACCATTAACAGCGGCAGAAGAACCAGCGTCCAGTTTGCGAATAAGTGACACACGTGTTGGGTAGGACTCGTGGCCGTTACCATTTCTAACCTCTAACACGGTGTCGGCACTATCAGGAGATGCGTACTTCAGGTGGAGCCTGACTTTGGGAACAGCAATACGCATGTTACCAAAGGACGTTTGAGGGTTCATGACGACGGAGCCAGCGAAGTCAGCAGTATCCAGGTCACGTCTCTTCTTGACCTCACCATTGACCGACGGAGGGTCTTTGTCCTTGTTGTACTTGTTGAGACTGTGGGAAAGCGAGGCAGGAACCGTGGTGGATGGACCGTCGTAGTCTTCAGGAGGCCCCATCCTCTTTGGCTTCTTTCTTGCAGAACCGCCACTTCTGCCGTTTGCACCAGAGCCAGAGTTACTGCTAGATCCGTTCATGGCACCGGAACCGTTGGCACCAGCGCCGGAGGATGAGAAGGGGTTTCCGCTAGCGTCACCGGCATTACCGTTGGGGCCGTCATCATTGTTTGAAGTGGCGGCGGATGACCGCTTTCTAGGAGACAGGGAGCTTTGTTCGACCGAGGGAGATCTGCTGGTGGTCTGGTGCTGACCGTCGGTTTTTGGAACGAGCTTCAATGGGAGCTTCTTGTCCTTGTTAGAGAGGACCCACTGGTCTCTTCTCTGAGCAATCTCAGGCATCTTGCTTGTGATGATTGCTTCAATGTCGACGAGCCCACGCTCAGACAGTTCTGTGGCCTTACCGAGCTCACCATCTTGGAAGACGCCGATGAGGAGGTCGCCGCCGGCGGTGGTGACGAACACCATGCCACCGTCCCGAGACCAGCAGATATCCTGGATTGGCTGTGGACACAGGTTGTGGACGACGAAGAGGGGCTGGGGCTCTGAGGAGCGCCAAACGGAGAAGCTGGAATCGACGGACGCGGTGGCCATCACGTAGGAGAAGGGGGAGCGCGCGTCGGCAACACTGGTGTATGTGACGGGGGAGAATTGGGTCATGGTACACTTCCAGCCGTAGCCAGTGAAGACGAGGAAGTCCTTCCAGTTGGTGAACTGGTTGGGGGAGGCGTTCTTGAGGAGGGACACGATGGTGTTCTTGGCCTTGCACGTGTTGGGCACGGAGATGACCCGGTCGTCGCTGGACCAGGAGACCTTCTTGATGGTGGCCTTGTTGAGCTTTGAGGAGCTGATCAGGTGCGAAAAGCGCTGTTCGATCTTGTACTCGAAGCGGCGGCCTTCTTCGTTGTCGTCGACGAGGTGGTACTCGAGGATGTTGACCATCTTGTCGTCGCCGAGGGTGAGCAGGTACTTGCCGCAAGTCTGGTCGAAGGAGATGCCCTTGACTGGGACTGGGACGTCCTGCACCTGTCCCTTCTTGTCCTTGACGGTTCCTGGAATCGTGTGTAGGCGGAGCACCTGGATGATGCGATCGTAGACGACGTCGTAGACGATGACCTCGTTGTTCATCGTGGAGAATGCGAGCAGCTGGTCGTCTGCGGACCAGGAGAAGTCGAGCAGCAGGCCGTTGACGTGCTTGAAGATCTGGTTGACGGAGCACTTGGCACTGTTCTGCGGGTCGCGGACGATGTATGCCTCGCCGTTCTTGTACACGGCGGCGAGCAGGTTGGCGTTCTGCTTGAGGTTGGCGTACCGGAGACATGTGATCTTGGAACGGGAGCGGACGCCGACGATGTTGACAGCGTTCTGGGCGTACTCGAGCTTGGCCTTGTCAATTGGCGGCGCCGAGGAGACCTGGCGGATCGGCTTCGTCGGCTTGTGGCGGGAGTCGAGGTCGACGATTTCCCCCTGCGGACGGTCCGGGAGCGGTCCCTCGACCTTTGGGATCAGGTCCTTGAACTGGGACATCGATCGGATCTTGATGTTGCCGTCGTTGCTGGCCGTCGCGACGTACTGGTTGGTCGAGTTGACGCTCACGTACAGCGACGTCGCATTGGAGAACGACGCCGAGAGGAAGTACATGGCTAGGGCTGGGACTTGGCGTGCTTGGCGTGCTGGGCGTGCTTTGCGTGTTTGGCGTAGATGCGATCAAAAGCTGTGGGGCAGGTCAGGTTCGCGACAGAAATTGCATCCACTAAGAAAATTTCGCACCCGCGCCGCCAAGGTACCTCGTAACTTTGCTCCCTGGCTTCATTGCGTCCAACTTTGGGCACCATGCGGAGGCGCGCAGTGAATGGCAGGCACTGCCCAGGCCAAGCAAAAAAAAAAAAGCTCTGCTAACAAAATTTCGCTCACCCTTGAAAATTTGATCGGTGTTGGCTCTGTTTTTACCCATATATCCCCACCCTTCTTCCCATGGCCACACAGGAATACGTGAGCGACTCCGGCTCCGACTACACCGAGTACTGGATCGACTGGTTCCTCGGATCCAGAGGCAACGAGTACTTCTGCGACGTCGACGTCGACTACATCACGGACCGCTTCAACCTGACCGGCCTCAACCAGTACGTCGACCGGATCGGTCTTCTCGTCGACATCATCACCGACCGCACGCAGATCAGCGACACCCAGCCTGAGGAGGCTCGTGCGAGACTCGAGGACAACGCCAAGTTCCTGTATGCTCTGATCCACGCGCGCTACATCATCACCTCGAGGGGCCTCAGTAAGATGCTCGAGAAGTACCGCAATGGTGACTTCGGTTACTGCCCGCGGGTCAACTGCAAGCTGACACCGCTGCTGCCCGTCGGCCTCTCTGACAAGCCCCGCGTGGCATCCGTCAAGCTCTACTGCCCGAACTGCGAGGACCTGTACAACCCAAAGTCCTCGCGGCACGCCTCCATCGACGGCGCCTTCTTCGGCACCTCGTTCCCCGCCATGTTCCTCCAGAACTACCCGGAGCTCGTCCCGACGCACAACGTCGATGTCTACGTGCCCAAGATCTTTGGTTTCCAGCTGCACCAGCAGGCCCAGCTCTCTCGCTGGCGGGAGTTGCAGCGCGAGAAGCTCGTTAAGCGTCTAGATACTATCGGCATCGACCACGGCAAGAGCACCGCTGGCGGTTTCGCCGAGCCCCTCGATGAAGACGAGTACAAGCGCACGCGGCGTGCTGTGAGACGTCAGTGATCGCATCACCTTACTGCCCCGCCCCACTCTTGGTATATATATATATAGCACCTATATCCGAATGTACATTAGACGACCCCGACTATAGCATAATTTTTAGACTATAGGCCCGATTGATTTCTTCCCTCTTAACCTCACTTCATGACGGCCGAGTCTGACATTAAGATCCACGAGAACTCGGACGCCATTGAGGTTCCGCTGCCTACGGACCCAGAGGTCAACGTTATAGACCCTCTGGCGTTCTTCGAGAAGGAGGAGAGCCAGGCCAGCCGTGTTTTACTCGTTTTGAACCAGGAAATCCGGCTCCCCTCTGACTTCTTTGCTAAAGTGTGGAGTAACGCCGATATCCATGTCTGCGCCGACGGCGGTGCCGAACGGCTGCTCACATACTGCCAAAAGAACAGCGTCGACTATGTCCCTCAGTATATCGTGGGAGACCTCGACTCTCTGACCGAGGCTACGAAAGAACACTACGAGAAGAAGGGTACCATCGTCAAACCCCAGCACTCGCAGTACTTCTCCGATCTCGACAAGTCTATCGCACTGATCGACACTCTAGTGAACATTCCGTCACTAGACCTCACAAAGCTCGATGACTACTCCGAACTGGAGCTGACTGAGGCCAAGATGATCTCAGAGTGCGGCAGCTCTGCCAAAGAGATCGTTGTGATGGTCGTGGGCGCTATAGGGGGACGATTCGACCAGACCATTGCCACGATCTCGCGGACGCTCCAGTCGCAGCACAAGAGGCCCTGGATGGACTTCCTGCTGCTCAATGCAGAGCACTTCGAGTACATCATCATCGTGCCCAAGGGGGACAACTTCATTCACTACCCGAAGAAAATCAAGACCGGCCTGCACGATCTCCGCGACCCAGACCGCGGCGATAAGCTGCGCAACATCGGGCTGATCCCGCTCTCGGGGCCAGTCAACATCACCACTAGGGGACTAAAGTGGGATGTGACCGACTGGCATACCGAGATCAACGGGGACCTGAGTCTATGCAACCTGCAGGTCGGCGACACCGGGTTCTACATCAAGGCCTCGTCTGACATTTTCGCTAACGTGGAGTTCTAACGGCATCGCATACACCCATCCACTCACTATAATTATAACTAAACTGGGACGCTAAGCTAAGGCTTCAGGCAATCTTGTAGCAGCTGTCGAAGAACGAGTATTCGAGGTCAACAGTCTTCTGGAACACCTTCGTGACCTCCGAAACGTCGCACGTATCTACCTGGCCACGCAGGAAAGCAACCCAGCCTTCAAAGTCATCTCCGCTGTGCAGGTCGATCCATACCTGATGCTTTGGCTCGAGACCTGCTGCCACCTCGCCCTTCTCAAGGCATATCTGGGCCCACCGTAGGTAGACGTACTCTGTAGTCCACAGGAAAGTGACCAGTTCCCCGAATGTGTGGTCTTCCAGCCGACCTGACAGGTCCTGCAGGAACGCCTCGTAAGCCTTCACAGAGGGCAGCGTCTCGGTCTCGTAAGCTTCGAGAGATGAATCCTTTGCCTTCAAAACATTCAGAGTCGCGTCAAAGTAGTCATTCTCATCGGAACAGATAAATCCAATCTGTTTGCCGAACCGGATCTCGCTGAAAGTATCCTCACAGAGGTATGTTGTCTTCAAGATAACCTTCAAAAACGGCCAAAAGTACTTCAAATCTTGCAAAAGGTAGACTCCCAGTGTCTTATCAGGCAAAGTTCCCGCACAAAGTTCCTTCACCAGAGGGTGTGTCACCGTCTTTTCCCAATTGACCTTGTAATCGTCGATCAATTGCTCTGTAGTTGTAGTAGACATATATATTCCGTATAGATATGAATTGCAGATTGCGTATGTACAGTTGGGCGGAAATGCGGAAGGCTTTAAAAAAAAAAAATGGCCCCCCCCCGCTCGATGTGCAGATGTATGATGGCTCAACCTCAGATGCTGAATTCGGGCTCATCTTGCAACCGCTGGATCAGATCGTACAAATTAAGCTGTTTTTCCTTGAATGGGGAGTCGGAATCCATGATATCAGAACCGGTACCGATGTCAGAGATAGAGGCGCCCTTCTTGTCGAACAGGGACGGATCGGAACCAAATGTATCGTGGGATCCAAGTAGTCCTCCCCGGCTGCTCTGAATGCTGCTCTTTCTCTCCGCAGAAGACTGTGATGAGCCCGTCGCAGGACCTGGAGTCTCCATCGAAGGCATAGGACTGTTGTTCGTCTCAAGTGGGTTGTAGAACGACTCGTTCGTAGGCGGGTTCATAGTCATTTGGGCATCATTGGAGTCATATGGCGCGCCGCCGAAACTGAACAGACCAAACTCACCCGTTGCACGCGTGTACGTGCTTGTGTACTTCATGATGTTATCCAAAGCCTCATCCATGTTAGCAAAGAGCAACTGATCCTCAGGGTCGGCTCCCTGTGGAGGAACACTGATAGGTGGTGCCTCCTCTTGCAATGGCTCATGCTGCAACGTCTCCATCGACGGTGTCTGCTGTGGCACATCAGTAGGAGGTCCTTCTGCGATAAGGTCAGACTTCACCATACCCAACTCAGCAAGACTATGCTCCGCCGTGTCAATAATATTCTCCTGCATACTAGGAGTAGGAAGCTGATAGTTCCGAACAAGCTGTTGGAACATTTCCTCGTTAGAAGTCTTGACGTAGTTAATGAAGAGCTTGACAGTCATGGATGCACGCCAGCAGGCAAACGATTCATTTCTGAGTTGAACGGACAAGAAGTAGAACTTCTTGAGGAATCCAAATAGAGTGAAGATGTATGGATCACAACACTCTGGTGGCTGGTACGGGTTATTATCCGGGTTAAACATTTCAACCACCATCAAAGAGTCCGTCGAAGAGCTGAAACGAGAAACCATGTCACGAAGATTGAGGCCATGCTTATGGAAACAATTCAGGAACATAGAAAAGATCCACGTGGAGCCACTCATCTGGAAGCCGAGAATACGGCCCAAAATCATCTTGTCGAGTTTGAGAGAAAACTGATTCAACCTCTGGTAGCTTTCGTCCTCACTGAACAAGGTTGGAGTCTTCTTGTAGTACTCCAAGTAGTCAATCGAAGCCTTCAACACGATGAAAGACAGCTCAGTAGCACGGGTAGCATATCTGAGCTTATCATCATTCATGTCGTCGTCCTCATTGAGATAGAGGAGGTAGTAGAACGATGTCAACACAGAGATGAGAGCGATTCTGAGCTCGTAGATGCGGAACCGTGTGATCTGGAAGATCTTGAGAAGTGTGCAATTGGGGCGACAGGTGCCCTCCATATCGGTGTTGTGGGTCAACGAAGTCAGAGATGGAAGCTTATTATCAAGGAACTCTTCAAATCTCTGAATAACATGCTCAAGTCTGGAATGACGGACCGAGTCAGAGTAGTTTTGGAAAGTCGACATTCCCTCTCTGAGTAATTGGGTTGCCTCGTAGATAAGTGCGACATCGTCATTAACTGTCTTGTCAACAACGAGACGCTTCAGCTCCCGACTGTTGACATCGACATCTTTACCCTTGCAGAACTCTGCCAGCATAGCGTCCTCCCTGGGTAGAAGTTTTGGAAGCTCGGTGTTGAACTCATCATCATGGAACATCAGAGGACAGCCATAACTGAAGGAATTGACGGCATCCATATACAACATATGGAACGAGATACGGCGACGGATCATGTTCTCGCGCTCATTTGTGAGAATACCGGGATACCTGGATGGGTCAACGTTCATGCCATGGACTCTCATGAGAGAGGCGATCAGAGCCAGATAGATGACATTCTCTTGGTTCTCCTCGTTGAGCTCGGGAGAGTACGACTGGTACATTCTGAGAATCAGAAGGGCCTGAATGTTTCTGAAGGTGACCTTCTTGAAGATCGAGTACTCTCTTGGCATGACAAGCAGGAAATCCTTGGCGAGTGCCACATAGACAGGGTCAATCTCGATGTTGCTCTTCACCATCTGGATCAGGGCAGGGTCACCGATCAGCTTTGGATCGTCCGAAATACTCTCTGCGTTGACAGCCAAGTAGGAGAAGCGGAGAACGAGGAGCAGAAGAGAGATGATCGAACAGTTCTCCATATGTGTGAGAGCCAGCTGACACTCGCCGTTCTTGCCGGGGAGAATGACGTAGGAGATCTCCTCACGGAAGGTCTCCTCATCAATGTAAGGGATGAGTGGGTAGACTCGCGTGAAGAAGTTGTCGACGAGGGCATTGACAACATAGAGTGGAGGCAACTTGGCGTTAATACGGTTGAGCAAAGTGACTACACCGGAGTGGCTACCAACGGAGATGAACGGCTTGTCGCCGTCTCCAGAGGACGTCTTGCCACTACCAATGAGGCCGAGGGAGTCCAAATGACAGACATTGAGGCCGTTTATGGCGTTGTTGGCGTTCATTGCGTACTCTGAGTTCAGGCCTCCATCAGGCATGTCGGTGGGCTTGGTGCGCTGCCGCTGCTGGTAGGCCCTGTATGAGAGCACGTGACGCTTCATATACTTGGCGTAGACATCCTTGAGCTCTGGGTCGGAGGAGACGAAGGTGACGAAGGTGGTGACACCCGAGTGCTGGATCCTGTTCTCCTTGCACACGAGCTTGTCGAACTTGCTGGTGAGACTGACGATCGGGTCATCCTGGTTCTCTTCGAGGGAGTCCCCGGCACCTGCCGCAGAACTGACACCAGAGATGGCCATCGCAAGGTCACTGTACTTGCTGGAGTCAATGTTGTTCATGTTGAGGATGCGCTCGAGCTTGCGAACCTTGAGCTTGAGCTGGACGATCTCATTCGAGAGCCGGACCTTCGGGGAGCTGTCAGGTGGGGCTGCAGCGTACTTGCACATCGACTCCGTATGGCTCCGCACGCAGTTACTGCAGGGCCGGCGGCGGTCGCACTTGAGCTTGCGGCGACGGCAGTTCTCGCACGAGGTAGGGACTCTGTTCCTGGTCTTCTTGATCCGCTCTTTGGCGCCCCCGTTGCTGCCGTTGCTGCCGTTGCTGCCGTTGCTGCCGTTGCTGCCGTTGCTGCCGTTGCTGCAGTTGCTGCCGTTACTGCCGTTGCTGCCGTTACCGCCGTTGCTGCCGTTACCGTTACTGTTCATACTCCCCAGGCTGCTGTTGCTGCCATCGAGGCTTGCGCGAGAGAACCCGTCGTGATCTAGGTGTTGGCCGTGCCCGTACTGAGTGCCCGGAATCATCCCGCTGTGTGCATGAAGGCCATCCGACATTTGCGCAAGGATAAAAAAAGGTGTACTGGACGGGTTAGTTCTAGGGATGAGGGCAAATGCAAAAAGCAAAGAAGTACTGAAGCTGTGAGGCCCCTGATAAAGAAAAAGAAAGCTTTTGGGAGGGAAGAATAATACAATGTAATCTGCGGTAATTCAACCGGTATGTTGGTCACTTCGAGGGCAAATTTCTGGACAGCTGGTCATAGGAACGCAGCACATGCGGCACCGTACTACTTAAAGACAACCAACCCATCCACGGATTCGCTAGCATACTGTTTCTCTGCCTGATGATCGTCTCCACTACTTACTTCGCTACAAACTTCTGCCCGATATGGAGCCCATTTTTTTTTTTCACTGCATATGCCAAATGATCCGCCACTTCACCGGACTTAAAGCCATTCTCCGAGGCAAAAAAAAACGGCCAAGAATAGGGCGAAAGATGGAGCCAAAAATGGAGCCAGACAGGCCAGATGGGGTCAAGGATTTCGTGTCTCAGGGACGGGAAATCCTGTGGACTCTTAATGACCTATGCTGTCTCCTGTGCAATCATATAGTTTTTGCCCCTCCCACTTATACCTGAAACGACCTCATACAATAGACAATGATGGCCGAACACCTGTAGGGTCGTGTGTTTTCCACCCGCACGCTTTCTCTTGCATTGTTTCGCAACCCCCTTCCCCTCAACCTCTACCCAACCCATTCTCTCGAGGAGAGTTTTTTTTTTTTTTTTTTTTTTTTTTTGAACTCCGGAGCCTTCCCTCTCTTTCGGATTCAGAATTTCGGGCACCTCAACCAACAACATATCTACGTACCGATTACGTAACAGTGCAACTACTACTCTAGTTATCTTCAGGGTATATTAGCGAACAAATAATCAAAATATCAAGCGGCCTCCTAAACACTCCATCCTATCGGTACAACAAGAACAACATCCGGAGCTTCCATTAATACTCCTCGTCCTCCTCTGGGAAGGAGTCGGCGCCAAGCTCGACGTAGTCTCTCTCGAGGGCGGCGAGGTCCTCGCGGGCCTCGGCAAACTCGCCCTCTTCCATGCCCTCGCTGACGTACCAGTGCACAAAGGCTCTCTTCTTGTACATCAGGTCGAACTTGTGGTCGATCTTCTTCCAGGCGTCGGCGATGGCGGTAGTGTTGGACAGCATGCAGACGGCACGGTTGACCTCGGCAAGCTCGCTGTTAGGAGGCTGCGTTGGCTGCTGGTAGCAGATGCCGATCTTGAAGCCAGTTGGGCACCAGTCGACGAGCTGAACGGTCTTCTTCGACTTGATCGTAGCGACGGCGTTCTGGACGTCCCTGTTGACAACGTCACCTCTGTAGAGCAGGCAGGTGGCCATGTACTTGCCGAGGCGCGGGTCGCACTTGACCATCTGGTTGCCCGGCTCGAAGCAGGCGGCGGTGATCTCGTTGACCGTGTTGGACTCGTGCATGGCGCGGGCCTTGGAGAGGATTGGGGCGTAAGAAACCAGCGGGAAGTGGATTCTTGGGTATGGGACGAGGTTGGTCTGGAACTCGTTGAGGTCGACGTTCAGGGAGCCGTCGAACCGGAGCGAGGCGGTGACCGACGAGATGACCTGCGCGATCAGCGTGTTGAGGTTGTGGAAGTTTGGTCTGGCGATGCCGAGGTTCTTTCTGCACATGTCGTAGATGGCCTCGTTGTCGACCATGAAGGTGCAGTCGGCGTTTTCGAGCGTCGTGTGCGTCGTCAGGACCGTGTTGTATGGCTCGACGACCGAGGTGGTCACCTGAGGGGCCGGGTACACGGCGAACTCAAGCTTGGCCTTCTTGCCGTAGTCGTTCGAGAACTGCTCGAGCAGGAGCGAACCGAGACCAGAACCGGTACCGCCGCCGAGCGAGTGCGTGAACAGGAAGCCCTGCAGGCCATCGCACTGGTCGGCCATCTTGCGGACACGGTCGCAGACGTCGTCGAGGATCTGTCTGCCGACCGTGTAGTGGCCGCGCGCGTAGTTGTTGGCCGCGTCCTCCTTGCCCGTAATCAGCTGCTCTGGGTGGAACAGGTTCTTGTACTTGCCCGTTCTCACCTCGTCAACCACGTTAGGCTCGAGGTCCACGTACAGGGCGCGTGGCACGTACTTGCCGGCACCGGTCTCGCTGAAGAAGGTCGAGAAGCCCTCCTCGCCTCCCTTTGGCTTCGTGAGGCCCTCCTGGAGGTATCCGTCCGGGGTGATGCCGTGCTCCAGGCAGTAGAGCTCCCAGCAGGCGTTACCGATCTGGCAGCCGGCCTGGCCGACGTTAACAGAAATAACTTCTCTCATGGTTTTAGCGTGAAGGTAAAAGAAGAAGAAGAGGTCGTTATCTTAAGAGGGGATACAATAAACTATGGGGCCTTGAAGGCTCTATTTTTTTTTTTTCTCTCCTTCTCTTGGGGCGCCTGAGGGTTGTTTACGAAAACTTGTTTACCAATTACCAGAACCGGGCGTGACTGGAATTCTATGGACAATACATCCGTGCACCACACAACTCAGAGGTTTTTCCGTCCAAGTTCTTTTTCGACGACGGATCCGCGCCAGACCTACGGAATTTGGCACCGCCAGAATTCTCCTTAGGGAACCCGCCGCCCCAAAAGCGGAGTAATTAAAAAAAAACCTGGGGTAGACTGGAAAAACTTGGCCCTACCCAAGGCTCGAGCGGCTATAACCTCACATATCTGCGTCAAGCCCATTTTCGTCACGAGGTAGTGTACCCGACATTCCCATCGGAAGTTTTTCCGAGAACAATACCGGCCCACTTTCCATTCATCGACCCCACCATTCCGCCACATTTTACTGTCCCCTTCCCCTCCCACTCCCACACTTTACACGCCGAGCAGGAGCAACGTACGGATATTCCGGGCTGTTAGACCAGAACATCCGAATTATTTAAAGGGAGGACAATGCAATGGGCTTCTGGGAGACTTTCTTGGTCACCCTTCTCACCTCAACTTCCTCTCTCTTCCAGAAGGACCTTGAACTAGACTATCCTCAAGATCCTATGAAGCTCCAGGACTGGACCCTCGCTGCCGTCGTTACTGCCACTGCTGTGGCCGCCGCCGCAGCAGAAGACGCCGGGGACGAGGATAACTCGTTTTCTGTGCTCTCCAACTTGACCACCAGCGGAATCCCTCTCTCCTCTGAAGAGTACGACTACCACGACGACGAAACCGACACCTACTACTACCAGGCGTCACGCGTTCTCTCCTCGACCCACTTTCAGTCGTACAACCATTTTGCATTTCAGCCGTACGTCGCCAATGGTTTCATCGGCGCACGCATTCCTAACCTCGGCTCCGGTTTCTCGTATGACCAAAACGAGAACACCACAAGTGAGTACCTCAGTAATGGCTGGCCATTGTTCAATCCGCGTTACGCAGGTGCTTTCGTCTCCGGCTTTTACGATGCGCAGCCCAACACTACCGGAACAAACTTCCCCGAGCTCCTCGACGCCGGTGGCTACGAGAGTGTCATCAGTGCCATCCCTCAGTGGACCATCCTTAACATCGTCGCTGAGATTAATGGAACCACTTATGTTCTGGACCCACAGAACATGGACGAGAGGGGCTCCATCTCCGACTATCGCCAGACCCTCGAGATGTCCACGGGCGTCGTCACTACCACTTACACCTGGCTGAACTCCGTCAACGTCAACTACACAATCTATGCCCACCAGAAGATTGAGACCCTGGGAGTTGCCCAGCTCCAGGTCTCCGTCGACGAGGATGCTGCACTCGACTCTCTCTACCTCAACGACACACTTGACTTCAACACCGCCCAGCGCTGCACCCTCAAAAAGCTCGGCGCCGACTCCAACACCACTCTTTATATCACCGTCTCACCAGATGGTATCGACTACAAGACTGCCACCGTCTACTCCAGCACCAAGTTTTCCGTCGAGGACCTCGAAAGCGTCCTCGATGAGAACGACGACAGTGTTTCCTCGATTACAGAGCTGCCAATTGGAAAGACCACCATCGTTACCAAGTACGTTGGAATCGCTTCCGACGACTTGTTCTCTACAAACAGCTGTTCCAAGGTCTTTTCAACGGCAAAGAAGACTTCCAAGGACGCTGCCAAGACCGGTTACGCCAAACTTATGACTTCTCACAAGGCTGCCTGGAAGGACCTCTGGGGTGATGCTCGCGTCACCGTTGACGAGGACCCATACTTGACTCTCGCTGCCGAGGCCAGCATGTATCACCTTTTGGCCAACACTCGTTCTACAAATGACAACGCTACCGCTGCTCTTGCCGTGAGCGGACTCTCTTCCGACTCCTACGGCGGTATGGTCTTCTGGGACATGGATCTGTGGATGCTTCCTGCGCTTCTGGCGTTCAACCCAGAGAATGCAAGATCCCTCGCTCGTTACAGATCCTACCTCCAGCCACAGTCCCGTGCAAACGCTGAGTACTACGGATACTCTGGTGCAGTCCATTCATGGACCTCGGGCCGTTTTGGTAACTGTACCGGTACTGGCCCTTGCGTCGACTACGAGTATCACATCAACGTCGACATCTGCTTCTCGTTCTGGAAACTCTACCTCAGTGGTGCCCTGACCGAAGACGACCTCGCAGAGTACGCTTGGCCAGTGTTTAAAGATACTGCCGATTTCTTTGTCGAATACGTCAAGTACAACGAGACCCTCGGCCAATACACCACTCACAACCTGACCGACCCTGACGAGTATGCTAACTTTAAGAACAATGCCGCCTTCACCAACGCTGCCATTGCACAGGAAATGAAGTGGACAATTCTTATTGCCAAGCACCTTGGCTACCACATCGATGCTCGCTGGTCTGATGTCATGCAAAACATGTACATCGCTACAAGCGAGAATGATATCACCCTCGAATTCGACACCATGACTGGTTCCGCTATTATCAAACAAGCCGACGTTGTTCTGATCGATTATATTGACGACCAGGACGGATTCTTTGCTAGAGACCTCGATTATGACAAGACTCGTGCTGCCAACGATCTGACCTTCTACAGCTACCGCCAATCATCTAATGGACCAGCTATGACTTGGCCAGCATACCTTGGCGTCAGCGAGACACTCAATGACTATGGATGTGGATACCACTCTTATCTTCTCAAATCCGTTAAACCTTATCTCCGCTTCCCATTTGCTCAGATGAGTGAACAAAACAGCGATGATTACGACTCAAACGGTGGCACACACCCTGCCTTCCCATTCCTTACTGGACATGGTGGAGTTCTTCAATCTTACTTCTTCGGCTTCCTCGGTATGAAATACACATTCTCGATGGATGGTGACACCATCCGGAGAATGTTGCACCTGGATCCAGTTTACCTTCCTCGCTTCCCAGGAAACTTCACCATTGAAGGCTTCAAGTACCTCGATGAGAGTATCGACATTGTGATTGATAGCTCAAACTGTGAAATTGGTAACACCAACTACAGCAGTTACGAAGGATGTGCTGCTACCTTTACTAGCAACGGACTCCAGAGCGAGTCGATCATGATCGACGTCGACAACCGGAACCCTGAGCCTGGTCTTCACATCCTGAAACCTAACTCCTCGGTGTCGATTCCACTTTTCGTTCCATATCAGAGCTTGGATGACTCCCTTACTGAGTGCAAAGCCGATACTGACGAAGTATCAACCGGCATGGTTGGCGACATCCTCGATGCTATTGTGGACGGTGACAATGCCACCATCTGGCAGGCTGCCAACAAGAGTGAGAATGCTATGGTTATGATCGCCCTCGATGCTGATACCACCTTCTCTAGAGGCACCATCATATGGGGTGACCGTCCAGCAAAGGAATTCTCCGTCTCTACCTTGAATGACACCGCCTCAGAATTTGTCACGGCAATGGATCTGCAGACTGTTGAGATCACCAGTCCGTTCAATGAAGAAGACAACGAAGAGGTCAAACTGAAGGTTCTTAACTACACCAACTTCGAACTCAGCAAGAACTACACTGCAAGATATGTCGTTCTCAACGTTTTCGGTACTGCCGATGATGATGAAGACACATCCGGAGCCAAGATTGCGGAGTTCTCTGTCTTTGAGTAAATGAAGTTTATTATGTTTAGCAAAAATTATGACAACTGTAACCCAACTTGTGCGATCATACAGAGATGGTCGCTCGGATACTCGTGCTCAAGCGGAATACCACCTTCCATCTCATCTGGATGTGGCATACGTAGAAGCTTTTGAATAACAATTTCACTTCCCCGCTCAAACTCAGCGAGAGATGGGACCTGAGAGTCATCTCCAGACTTGTCCCAATCTTGAATGAAGAAGATGTAATCTAAAAGCCCTCTCCAGGTGTGTGCCCAGTTGGAGAAGAACGGCTCTCCCCTGTCATTGTCTATTCCAGAATTCTTGGAGTCCACTAACCGGTAGGCCACAGAGTAAAGAGAAGTGGCCTTCAGAGGCAGGGAGTTGTGAAGGTCCTGCATCTTTTGAACGAGCGAAGCTTGGTCCGAGGTCGGCTTGAACGAGTCTGGGACTGGGTCCGTAGGGTTCTCTCCGTACTTCTCAACATTACCACCTTCCTCTTCCGTGGCACCTTCACTGTCACCATCTCTGGCCTTTGAGAACTGATAAGACGTCGAACACTCGATCACAGTCTGGCACCGCCCGTCGTATTGGACAGGCTTGGACGTGATCGACAGGTATGGGGAGTCGTAAGGCTGCGAATTGAAGTCTCCCGCAAAGAACTTCCACACTTTCTTAACCTCTGGATGCAAGGACTTGACGCGCTGCTCAAACTCAGCCGATTTGGCCATCAGGATGTAAGTCTGCCGAGTCCGCTCGTAGGTGCCGAACGGGTGCCAGAAGAGGTGAGTGGTGCCGACGGTGAGCACCTGGTCAGGGCGCTCCTTCAGATTCAGAGCTGCAATGAGGCCACAGTTTCTGGTAGTGGTGCGGGGCGGGATGTCGCCGCTCTTCTCGTTGTCGTAGTCGATGTGGCAGAGATCCAGCAGAGAGAACAGGGAGTCTCTGAAAAAGATAGCGACTCCGTGAGTCTTGTCTCCATTCCGGTCGAACCTACCCACGTAACCCAGAGCCTGCAGCTTATCGCGCCAGAATCCGGTGAAGTTCACGTAGTCCATCTCCTGAAAGCACATGATGTCACACTCGTAGTTTCTCACCTCCTCAAAGAGCGGCTTCTGGCGGATGTTCCACTTGAGGATCTTTCCGTTATCTGGGAACATCTTGCGGCGGATCAGAGTCTGTGCCAACAGATTGTAGGTCATGATCTTGAAAGAAGTTGCCGTGGCATTTTCTTGACCATCCTGCGGCACCTCCAAGAGGTCTCTCTTGATATACAACGGCTTTCCACTTGGATCTTCAGGATCGATTCCCTTGGCCAGCATCTCCTGCCTCAGCCGCTTCTTCTCCTCTCTCTGCCTGCGTTTTTCGGCAATAGCCTCCGGAGACATATCCTGCTTGACCTTCGACTTCTTCCCATTCTTTACCGCCTTCTTCACCTGCTTATTCCCTTGCTTCTCTGCAGCAGTCATCTCTAAAAGTATGTGAAAAGTTGACTAGTTTACAAAAATTCTCCTCCCCCCCAAGTTCACCACCAATCTTCTATCCGTCTCGCCCCGTCTCGGAGAAAAAGAGCAGTTTAAAGCCACGATGAGTGACAAGAGTACAACAGAGGCCAGCGATGCGGCAACTGACTCGAAGACAGAGACCAAGACTGCTACAATCGACGAAGTGCTACGCACCAGAGGTGAAATCGACACCTTGATCAAGGCCGTCAGAGACAGGCAGAAGCAGTCGAAGGAACTTGAAAACGAAAACAGCCACTACCAGCAGTACATTGGCTCAATGATGGACTCAGGTGCCCTTGGAAAATAGGCGGACGTACTATGCGACAGTGTAGTGCGTCTAGCATCGGAGTATGTATACTAGTTTGAGGGGCTTCAGTCTCCTCGAAAACCCCCGTTTAGGAAATGCCTGAATTTGTGGGGAAGAGGTGGGTCGGCGCCAAAGAGGGATTTTCGAATAGTTTCTCGCATTAAAGTACTTAAAAAGAGAACTCACTAATTGTCAAATGGAGAACAAGTACAGCAGTAATAGCTCTAGACAACTGCTTGAAGGCACCAACGGCCGCAAGCGAATCTCTTCCGAGTCGCTGAAACAGTGGAAGTCGGCAAAAGTCCGTAAGACCTTTGACGGCCAGCTCATTCATGGATCGGTCATGAAGGAGAGGGACCTGAACCGACTTCCAAAGGCAGTCGTTCAGACACCATCACTACGAGTGCCTAAGAAGCTGCACCACCTGTCTTGGGACATGTCGAGTTCCGATGGGAGCTCTGAGACTTTGCTCTCACTGGCAACGGGCAGCAGACACACGGCGGCGGAGGTCTGCGACCTGTACAGCGACCCTCTGAGCAGTGACTCAGAGGAGGCACTGTACATGCCCGTTGGCATTCTTCTCTCTGGAGTGGCCAAGAACCCAATCACTAGTGCTGGACCGTTCTTTGATCTGCCCGAGTTCAACCCATACTGCCCGACCGATGCTGGGCTCCTTCAGCAGATCCTCGACTATGATATGGACTGGCTGGACCAGGAACGACCATACAGGACTTGGAAGCAGACATGCAAGGACTGGCTCCACAGGGCAACACACTTTGGGGCTCTTCCCCTCGAGGAATACCTATTCAGGTACCCGTGGGAAGCATTCTACGAGCCCGAACTGTACAGGCTCGTCGTTCACGACGAGTACGATGAGTACGGACTCAACCGAAGCATGCTCCCAGACAACGGCTTGCAGATAGGGTATGACAGCCTGCTCAGAAAGGACAAGATGCCATTCTCGTACGTTCCATCCAGTTTATAAGGTCATAGAATCATTACATACGTTTGAAGACTCCGATAGAGTCCGGCCTGTGCTTAGGAAAGGTAGTAGATGCGTAGAGACTGGCGCCTGTCCAGGCGCCAAGGGTGTAGACGAATTGGTAGTCCGGCAACGCTTCCTCCAGCCTTGTACGGAAGGAAGGAAGATGTGAGAGGCCACCGGAGACCACGATATTGCCGCGAAGCTCTTTGCGTGTATCAATTGGAAGACTTGAGACCATTTGTTGCACTAGGGTTGGCGCCGATAGGTCGTCAGAGTCACCGTCCGGTGCGAAGAGAGTCTCCAGCACCTCACTGGCATGGTCTCTCTCTATATCACTCTCAACGACTGCAAAGGGGTCACCGGATGATTTCGCACGAGAATAGTGAACGGAGGATCCGGCACGCTTGGAGAATATCGTATAGTTGTCGAGGCGGCGGCCGTCATAGATGGCCTCACACCGGAGGTAGTTCCAGCCGCAATCGAGCACGATTCCGGAGGAGACACCCGCTGCAAGCAGGGACATCACAGACTCTGGCAGCAGAACAACCGATGACACGCCGACCGAGCGTAGCAAAAGGTCGGTTATCTGCAGCTTGTACCACTTGCTGCAGAGCGGGTCTTCGAGGACAAACACCTGCGATGCCCTCACATCGGCACTGTCCACGCAGAGCCGCTTGAAGACGTCGTTTAGAATATGCGAGAGGTGCCGTCTGAAACATGCTTTATACACCGAAAGTGGCGTGAAGGTGAGCAGGTCCGGGTAGAACAGCACCCTGAGCTGCTGGAGGTCCAAACACTCGGCGCCGCCGTGAGAAGCTGGTGTGTCACGTGCAAGGGTATCTGAGATAGCGTGTTCGGCAAACTCGGCGTGAAATGGGCCGGTTTCAACACTGTATCTGCTCAGATCCGACTCCAAGCGTGGCCTAGGCTCCCCGGCGAACCCCATCGCTGCCGTCCGGCTTCCCAGCTGCAGTACTATGGGAACAGCCATAGTGTAAATAGTGAGGTAGAATTTAGTGAGGCCCCGAAAAATACCTCGCCTAGACCCAGCCCCTTATCTACCACTATCCTTTTCCTCACAACCATGGGTGCCGTGCTTTCGCTACCGGCAACGGTGGCCGCAAATGGCCTCGCTGCCTGCCTCGGTGCGTCTTGTTGCTCCTGCCTGTCCAGCCCGACGCTGAACCCGCTTGCAAGGACCTTCAAGTCGTCCGTGGCGACTAGAGTCATGTACGCCATCATCTTTTGCCTGAACTCGACGCTGTCCTGGTTCAGCATGAGCGACTCGTTCATCAGCATGCAGAACAAGTTCGCTTACGGTCCGTTCAACTCGGCGTCGAAATACTGCCGCGAGAACGGCTGCCAGGCGTTCACGAACGTCCAAAGAATCAACTTTTCGCTCGGCATGTGGCACCTGATGCTGGCGGGCCTGCTCGTCGGCGTCACCTCGACGAAGAACCCTCGTGCAGCCGTGCAGAACGGTTACTGGGTCGCCAAGATCCTTGTGCTGTGGCTCTTCATTGCCATCAATTTCATGATCCCAGACGGCTTCTTCATCGTCTGGGGCAACTACTTTTCGATTATCTTCGGCACACTCTTCATCCTTATCGGCCTGATTCTGCTGGTGGATTTCGCTCACGAGTGGGCAGAGACTTGCCTGGAGAAGATCGACGAAGGTGAGATCTACTTGGAAGGTGCAGACGACTACGAGGGCGGCTCGTTTTGCTCGTGCATCCACTCTGCCGCGTTCTGGCGCACGATGCTCGTCGGAGGTACCGTTTGCATGTACGTCGGAGTCATCCTGATGACCGTGCTCATGTACCACTACTTCTCGCACTCTGGATGCGGCATGAACACCGCCTTCATCACCATCAACCTCCTGATGGCCCTCGGCGCCACTGCTCTTTCGATCGCTCCAGTGGTGCAAGAGTACAACCCTAACGCGGGGCTCGCACAGGGTTCGATGTGCTGCGTCTACTGCACTTACCTTGTGTTCAGCGCCTGCCTGAGCGAGCCAGATGACAAGAAGTGCAACCCGCTGATCAGGTCCGCCGGAACCCGTAAGATGACGACTATCTTGGGCGCCCTGTTCACGTTCGTGGCGATTGCCTACACAACGACGCGCGCCGCCGCCAACTCCGCCTTCAGCCACGACGAGTCGAACCCTAACTACCAGGGTACTAATGGCGGCAGTGTGATGGACGTGGTGTCGCAGCAGCCGCAGAGCAAGAACGAGATGCGCATGGAGGCCATCCGCCAGGCAGTTCAGGAGGGCTCGCTGCCCGAGAGCGCTCTAACGGATCCAGACTACCTGGACGAGCCGACCGGCGGTGATGATGACGAGACGAGCAGCACTAAGTACAACTACGTTGTGTTCCACGTGATCTTCTTCTTGGCTACGCAGTATATCGCCGCTCTGTTGACGGTGAACGTCGACGTCCAGTCGGGCGAGGGGGGCAAGGGAGGCTTTGTCCCGGTGGGTCGGACCTACTTCAACACGTGGCTGAAGGTGATTTCGTCTTGGGTGTGCTATGGCCTGTACTCTGCGACACTGCTGTCTCCTGTTCTGTTCCCAGAGCGGTTTATGTAGCCCGAGGATGAGGAGGAGGAGGAAGAGTATATAACGTAATCAATAGATGCGAGATGCGAGATGCGAGATGCAATGCAACAACACCTCTGCACTCTACGGTGTTCTTGGGTGCCTGCACAGACCGCCCGCCTGCTCCGATTGGGCTGGTTCCCAAAGGGGAAATCTGAGGGAACGTCCCCTGGGGGTGCAGGGAAGGCGAGGGCCGGGTCGACCGGGGCGTGGGCCAGCCTAAAGGCGGCCAAAGGTCAGCCTCTGTTTTTTTTTTTTTTTTTTATTCCCGTGTCCCGCCTCTGCCTTCTCCCGGCGGCGCGCACGTCGCCGCATCCGGTAGGCACTCGGTGGACACCCGGTGGACACCCGGGGGGGGGGGCGCCCGGTGGACGCCCGGTAGAAAAATGCCGGTAAAATTATTTTCTTACCGCGCGCCTTTGTTTCGTCGCTGGGACCCGCCCCGAGGAAGGACGAGAGCGCGGTGGTTATAAAAAGGTTGAAAATTTCCGGACATGACAATCCTGGTTGCGTAAGTCTGCCAAATTAAATCGCGGGCAGTAAAAAAAAAAAAGAGTTCTGAGGCTCTCTCACTCTACTTAACGTAGAAAAAAGAAACGCACGTATACACATACAGAATATAACGTGGGGATTCCTAGGCGATGCAGGTGAATGTGAAAATTGAAGGTGGTAGCAGCGAGAAGGAGTCCGCCGGCGTCGAGGCCGGGGCTGCTGCTGCTGCTACTACTAATACAGGGACGTCCGACTCGAAGCAGGCTTCGTTTGTCGGCGAGGAAGGCTACAAGCGCATCAAGACACACTTCCCGAGCGCTAGGGTGAAGAAGCTGATGCAGAGCGACGAGGACATCGGCAAGGTTGCACAGGCGACGCCCGTGGCGCTGGGAAGAGCACTTGAGATGTTCATGAGCACGCTGGTCGAGAAGGCCGTCGAGACGGCGAAGGAGGAGGGCACGCACAAGGTGAACGTGCAGGTGCTGAACAAGACGATCGAGAACAACGAGCAGTTCGACTTCTGCGTTGGAATCTGCGACAAGTACACGAAGCAGAGGTAGGCCAGGTGACCTGTATATATACTTAGCATGACAACGACAATCCTTAATAGATTTGGCGGGACCAAAAATAGTGTGCGTAACCAGAATTTCGACTCTCCCCGCGTTGCTGCTGGAATTCCGTTCGAAAATACGACTGCTCTGTTTTGCTGCGCAGTATGCTATCTAATTATTTTGTGGGGTCCGCTTTCAGCATTACAGCGCGGGATTCCCTCGAGTGGCTGTTTATTACCTCACTATTTAAGAAGAACTGTAGCCCATACCGAAACGAAGATGAACCGCTCTAGACATCCAACACTCACCAAATCCAACATGGGTAAAGCTATATACTATATCGGTGTCGATGTCGGCACCGGCTCCGCCAGAGCCGCCCTGGTCGACGCCCAGGGCAGCATTCTCGGTCTCGCCGAGAAGCCTATTACGAGGCTCGAGATCAAGGAGAACCACATCACCCAGTCCTCGTCGGAGATCTGGGACGCCATCTGCTACACCGTCAAGACCGCCATCAGCGAGAGCCACGTCGACCCGGCCATGGTCATGGGCATCGGCTTCGATGCCACGTGCTCCCTCGTGGCCATCAAGGAGGCTGACGACACTCCAATGGCTGTCGGCCCTAACTGGGACGACGACGACTCCAACATCATCCTTTGGATGGACCACCGTGCCGAGGAAGAGGTTGAGGAGCTCAATGCTACCGGTGATGTCTCGCTCAAGTACGTCGGCGGCGGCTTCTCGATCGAGATGGAGCTGCCAAAGATGAAGTGGCTCAAGAACCACATGCCAAAGGACGAGGCCGGCGTCTCGCTCTTCAACCAGTGCAAGTTCTACGACCTTGCTGACTATCTCACCCACAAGGCCACCGGCAAGGAGGACAGATCCTTCTGCTCGTGCGTCTGCAAGCAGGGCTTTGTTCCCGACGGAATCGCAGAGAGAAACGGTTGGTCCGCAGAGTTCCTCACCAGCGTCGGTGTTCCGGAGCTCGTCGAGGACAACTTTAGAAGACTCGGCGGCGAGCCTGGCGTCACCGGAAAGTACAATACTACCGGTGAGACCGTCGGCAAGCTGACCGCCGAGGCCGCCAAGGACCTCGGACTCACTACCAAGTGCTACGTCGGCGCCGGTGTCATTGACGCCTACGCAGGCTGGATCGGTACCGTTGCTGCCAACACCGAGGTGCCAATCAAGTCCCTCGAGGAGCAGGACAAGAACAAGAGCGGTATCGCCAAGGCATCTGGCCGTCTCGCTGCCATCGCCGGAACTTCGACCTGCCACATCGTCATCGACGAGAAGTCCATCTTCGTCCCTGGCGTCTGGGGACCGTACAGGGACGTCATCGGCCGCGGCTACTGGTGCGCTGAAGGTGGCCAGTCGTGCACTGGTGCACTGCTCGCCCACGTCCTCACAACTCATCCGGCATACTCTCAGCTCGGCGTCCTCGCCGAGGCCTCCAGCGTGTCTCGCTTCGATTATCTCAACTCCAAGCTCGAGAACCTCACCAAGACCCGTGGCGAGCGCTCCGTCGTCGCCCTCTGCAAGAACCTCTTCTTCTACGGTGACTTCCACGGCAACAGATCGCCAATTGCTGACCCACACATGCGCGCCTCTATCATTGGCCAGTCCATGGACACCTCGATCGACTCCCTCTGCATCGAGTACCTCGGTGCTTGCGAGTTCATCGCCCAGCAGACCAGACAGATCGTCGAGCGCATGGAGGATTCCGGTTACAAGATCCAGGCCATCTACATGTCCGGTGGCCAGTGCCGTAACGGTCTGCTGATGCGTCTGCTCGCCGACTGCACCGGCCTGCCAATCGTGATCCCTCGTTACATCGACGCCTCCGTCGTCTTCGGTGCCGCCATGCTCGGTGCCGTCGCTGCCGAGGATGCCCTTGCCGAGGAGGGACTCCCACAGCCTTCGGCCATCAAGAAGAACAAGGACCTCGAGTCCGACGCTTCTGCCTCTCCTCCATCGCCATACACGGCCCCATCGGCTACTGCCTCGACCACTTCGATCTCTGCACTGGCTAGCAGCTCCTCCGGATTCCCATTCCCTGTCATGACTCCGCTCAACAAGGACAACGCTCCTGCAGAAGAGGTTGAGGACGAGGAGGAGGACGAGGACGGAGTTATCTCGTTCGGCTCCAAGTCGAAGGCACAGGAGACTGCTACGAAGGAGTACCTTGGCCTCAGAAAGGAAAAGGAGGATGTTTCCGACAGACTCTGGAGAGTGATGTGCTCGATGTCAGGCGTCGGAAAGATCATCTTCCCTCAGAGTGCCACCGACCCAGACCGCAAGCTGCTTAACACCAAGTACAAGATCTTCCTTGACCAGATCGAGACTCAGCAGAAGTACAGAAAGATGGTTGCCGAGACCGAGACCGCCATTGAGCAGTACCTGAAAATCTAAACACCAGAGTATTAATGAACAATAAAAAAAAAACGACAATGCATGAATCTACAAGTAGAGGGTGTGGGTGGGGGGCTGTAACCACAGCCTACGGCAAGTTTTTTTTTTTTTTTTTTTTTTTCACAGCCGCGTGGGCATCAAGAAAATACTTGTCATAAAAGCTCTCGAGCCCGGAAATGAACGATGCGTGTATTCTCGGACCACCTTCCGGAACAAGCACGGCCTGTAGGAACCCTATTGTAGTTAGTGGCTGTATTTCACACATGTTTCTGCATACCTCATTACATGGTCCCAATAATCCGTAATTCTGCTAGTTATAATGGTGATTTATTTGTCCGTGACTGCTTTTGGTTCGGCTATTGCGGTGACCGTGGCCGTGTCCGCTGCTGCACCTGTAACCTTGCTAATTATTTATATATAGTAGGACGCAATTGCTGCTTCCGGATCGCTAGATTTGTAGATCCGTTCTGACAACCCTTTGATCATTACAAAACAAGATGCCATTGACTCCCTCGCACATTAATTTGGATGACTTGAAGAACAAGGTCCTCAGCAACGGCGACTCGTCGAACCCAATCATCCAAAAGTACCAGCGTGTCAGCCAATGCTACCACAACTTGCGGCAAGAGACTGAGCCGGAATCGCACATCGTTGCTCGGCTTTCCGGTGCTGCCAACAAGTACGAATTGCCAAAGGATGGCATGACATCAGATCTGGCATATCAATTAGTCCACGATGAGCTTGCACTCGACGGAAACCCACTTTTGAACCTCGCTTCCTTCGTTAACGTTCACTACGATGACAATGCTGGCAAGCTGATCTCTCAGTCGCTCACGAAGAACCTTGCCGATAACGACGAGTATCCAATGCTGATCACATTGCAGGACCGTTGTGTTTCGACCCTGGGAAACCTTTGGAACGCTCCAACCAAGGTGGTCAAGGACAAGACTGTTCAGGAGAGGGCATCTCTGTTCAAAGATGCGGCGACATCCGAGCTGGAGAGGGTTCAGAGCTTTTTGGGTTCAGACTCTAATTCCCGTTCGAGAGCAGACATCAATGCCGACAGCCCCAGTGGCATGGACACCGATGCAGCAGATGACACTGAAACGCAGGCTGAAGTCGACGCAACTGAAGTGATCAACTCGCTCTTCCCTGGTGCAACGCGCAAGACTCAGGCCATAGGAACAGCTTGTACCGGTTCTTCCGAGGCTATCATGCTCGGTGGTTTTGCCATGAAAAAGAACTGGCAGGCCCGCCGGAGAAAGGAAGGTAAGGACGCATCTAACCCGAACATTCTGATGTCGTCTTGCTGCCAGGTGGCTCTCGAGAAGTTTGCTCGGTACTTTGATGTTGAGAACAGGTTGATCCCAGTCTCGAAGTCTGACTACCTCATTGACTATGACCAGATCCGTGCTAACCTTGACGAGAACACCATCGGCATCTTTGTGATTCTGGGATCTACTTATACAGGTGGCTTTGAGAATGTCAAGCGAGTCAGCGAGATCCTCGATGACTATGAAAAAGAGACCGGCAACTGGATCCCAATCCATGTTGATGGAGCCTCTGGAGCCTTTGTTGCTCCAATCATCTACCCGGAGCTTGAGTGGGACTTCCGTGTCCCAAGAGTGATGTCCATCAACACTTCTGGCCACAAGTTTGGTCTCACCACTGTCGGTCTCGGCTGGGCCATTTTCCGCAACAGGGAGTGGTTGCCAGATGAGCTTCTGTTCCAGTTGGACTACCTGGGAGGCCTCGAAGAATCGTACTCCATCAACTTCTCCCGTCCTGGATTCCAGGTGGCCCACCAGTACTACAACTTCCAGCATCTTGGCCGTGCGGGCTACTATGACATCTTTGACAACTGCCTTACAAACGCTCGTATCCTTTCTTACTTCCTCAATGAGACGGGATACTTCAAGTGCATTTCGAACCTGCACCTGCCAATGGGTGAGACGGTTAGTTCGAGTGGTGTCTCGATCTCTCCACCGTCTCACCACTCCTTCCTCTCTGACCACTCTCACTTCAACCCTGCACTCCCGGTTGTGTCGTTCCAGTTCACTGCAGAATTCATCAAGAAGTATCCGGAGATCCCGCAGGCTGCCGTCTCTAAGATGCTGAGAGGCAGGCAGTGGATCATTCCAAACTACGCACTTCCACGAACCGAAAACCCTAAAGCCGGTGCGCTGCCACCAAAGGCACAGGATCCAGAAACTGGGGAGAACAACGAAATCCTAAGAGTCGTTGTCAAGTACAACTTGGCTGCTCAACTGCTGGACAGACTCATGCACGACATTGTCGATGTTGTTGAGATCATGATCCGTTCCATCGAGACTGCCCGCGTCAACGTGTCTGACATCAATGCGGCATCCACCGATGCCCAGTCCCAGGAGATCGAGCGCGACATGATGTACAACATGCTGTTGTCCATCTCGAATGACGCCGATGCTCGTGTGGTTAAGGTCAGAGGTACTAACACCAAAAAGGCTCACGGCCACGAGCACAAGTCTTACAGAGGCATGTGCTGATACTCGTTCCTGCTTTAAAAAACAAAACCAGTCCAAATACGTATGATAATGAATATCTAGAGATGAGAGAGTAGTAAAGAGTAAAATAGTTCTGGTCACGCCTGCATCTAGGGCACCGACGGCACCTACAACACCTTCTTGATGTTCTTGCGAGCAGTCTGCATCTTGGAGTGACTGTTGTCGACCCGCTGGTTGAGGTCCTTCAGCATCTCGTTCTGTTCGTCGAGCTCCTGGTTGATGGCCAGGCCAAGCTGCTTCTGCTGCTGAACAGACATCTGCAACGTCTCGAGCTGCTGGTCCTGATCCTTCATGAGCTGCTGCTGGGACTGGTAGAGCTCCTTGTTGTCGAGCTGGCGCGTGGCAGCCGTTTCACGAGGCTTTCCCAGAGTGCGGCGGCCGCTACCGCCGGTACTTCCACTGAACAGCTGTGATCTATCTGCGTCGCTCCCAGACCGACCACCTCCGTTACCACCGTACGACGTTCCACTACCAATGCTGCCGCCGTTTCCCGCGCCGGATGGTCTCTTGGCTGCTGCACCACCGGAAACGAAGCCGGTCACGAGCGAGTCCAGTTCGTTGTAGTCCTGCTCCACGCCATCGAGCATCTCTCTGCGACGTGCGAGCTCGCCAGAACCGAGGCCGTGGTCTGCCTTCAAGTAAGCCTCGAGAGCATCGATCCGTTTCTTGGAGGACTTGAGCTGCGCGCGGCAGTCAACGACGTTGCCATTAGAAAACAGTTTGGTGCGAACCTCCTGCAGCATCGACTTTGTGCCCTTGAGCACGTCGAGCCATTTGTTTGGCGAGTCGATGTTGGCCGACTCGCCACTCTTGCTGCTCGTGGAGCCCCTCTGCGGGCCGTCACTCTCGTCGCTCGGCTTCAACTCCATGAAAGTCGACCGTGGAACGTTGTAGAAACTGAGCACTGTCGAGGTGCTCTGGTACCGCGGGTCCGTCACGATCTTCTGTGAGAACTGCGCCAGTGCTGGCTTGCGCTCCTTGGCAACCTCCTCGTCGCTCTTCATCAGCGTCAACTTCGAGGGCAGCTTGTAAGGCACAATCCGGTGAGACTCCTTTTGGAGCTCGTCTCTCAGCCGCACAAAGTCGCTGAACCGCCGGTTACTCTTGAAAACTTGGCTTCCGCTATCCCGTTCGACCGTCACAATCACGTTGTACACATAGTGTTTGTCCTCCTTCGTCGCAGACGGAATATCGACGAGAATCATCGTTGTCTCAAGAAGACGGCACTATACTTAACCTATATGAAATAAGCGGTAGCCCTCTCCAATTATTTTTCCCTTCCTCACTGCCAGTTTTCCTTCCCTTCTTCTACCACATCGCCTTCCTCCATGAGCAGAAAGTATATCTCGACGGCGATCGTCGGCGACGCCCACAAGAGTGACATCCTCGGAGTCTCTATCACGAAGCCATTCACGGTGACTGCCTCCTCGGACGGCTTCCTCAAGCTCTGGAAGAACGACTCCCCAGAGCGCTCCGAGCACATCGACCTCTTTGTCGATAAGACGGGCCTCCACCACGTCTCCACGTACGAGGACACCATCGGTGAGGGCATTTCAGCACTCCTCGTGGCTACCGTGGCTTTTAGTGGGTCCGTTTACCTGTACCGGTACGACCGGGAGGCCGAAAAACTCTCCGAATTGGAGGATCTTCCGGAAGAGCTGAACCCTAGCAGATCCGTCTCCTTCTACGCCTGCAAGTTCAAGCGTGACGTCCAGAACGGCCGTCTGGACACTTTCGCTGTCACCACTATGGATGGCCGCACGCTCGCGTTCGCCATCGAGGCCGACACCGAAACGGGCAAAGTTTCGCTCGTCTTTAAAGGAACCGCCTTCTCGAACGACAACAGCTTCGCCACGGCGGTGGACATGGACCCCGAGCAGAACAAGCTTGCCGTCGGCCACCAGGACGGAAACGTCTATTTGTACGACCTCGAGCACCTGCGGCCGATGCTGACGTTCGAGTCGGCCGGCCTCGAGACCGGCGATAACTCTGGCGCGCTCTCTACCGTTAGATGCGTCCAGTTTTCTCCCGGCGGAACTCTCCTTGCCGTTGCCCGCGACTCGGGACCGTACGGAACCGTCACGCTCTACGACGTCATGTATGGCGAGACCGTGGGGTCTCTGACTATGCCTACGCACTCTACCTCTGTCGGCGTCGGCAGCTTCGCTCACGAGAAGTGGTGCTTCACTCTCTCGTTCAACGACGAAGGTGACCTGATCGCCACCGGTGGACTCGAGAACAAGATCCGCATCTGGAATGTTGAGACGAGGGAGTCTGCAGCCGTCTTGACCCTCAACCGCACCGACGTCAGCGACGAAGTCCTCGAGCACTCCAGCGACGACGACGACCACGCCAGCTGCTGCTGCCTGACGTTTATTCCAAAGGGATACTTTGCTACAGAGGGAAGCAACGATGGCCTAGTGGCAGTTGGATTCGACAGAGCTGTCCGCTGGTTCAGAGAGGCTGGCGGCGTTTAACTCAAAACTGTAACTGTATAAAGCTGGCATTCGATCAAATACACATACTATAGAGATCTTCAAAAGAAACGGCTCTCCCATAGTAATTCGCTTGCGCGCGTGCATGCACGCCGCGCCGGTTTTCTCGCACTAAAAAATAAAATAGCGCGGGCAAGCATCTCCGCGGCACGTCGCCCCTGCACATCCAGGACGTCCTACGCACGCGAACGGCCCCGTAGAGAGGGACAGCGTCAGGTGCTTGGCACTTGCCACGCCAGTTTCCTACAGGATTATGCGTGTAGGGAGGTCTCCCGGTTCTTTTTGGATGCCCGTTATCTGTGAATATATTTTGCCTTATATGTAGCAATTACCCATTATGGACTTGCCTGGTGCATCATTGCGTGAGCTTTTATTAATACAATGAGCCGACATACGAATTCCAAGAGGAAACTGCTTCCGCCACTGGCAGGGTTGCTACTCGGCCATAGTGGTCCGAATATTCGTCCAATCTTGATCGGAGAATGGTTTCGTTGCCCTTCTATAGTCCAGCGTCAGTTCCAACTTCAGTCTCTCTCCAAGATTTTTGTGGTCTGGTATGCACGAACTCTTAAGTCATTACCTCCTGGGGAGCTCACAGTGGCACCTCGGCATAGTACCGTCTCATGGCTCTCTTCAGAGCTGGGCCCAGATTAGCCCATTCTAAAATCCGGACGTCCTTGTCAAACGATCTGGGCTTATTAGTGCGGTATTCCATGATTCTGCACGCCATCTCCGACTTCAACGAAGCGTTCGTCTTGCCAGAATCGGTCTCAGACGCTTGCGAGTCATGGATCAGTCGCTTAGAGTTGATCGGCTGTTCGCACCAGAACGGGCGCAAGTTGGACCGGATCCTGCCGTTCTCCTTGCGCACTTCCTTGTTGTTTGTATCCGTTGGTAGGCAGGCCAAGAAGGAGACAAGCTTCACCACTTCAACACTCGTCACGAAGAACTGCTTGTCGAGCCGCGCCTCCTCCTTCTCGTTCGAGCTGACGATTGTTTCGCTGTCATAACTGCCAACTTTGCTGTCCCACAGACACATCAAACACGAGACGTCCATGGTATCGGTGCTACCACCCGTTTGGTTAATAGTTCCATCTCTCGTCATTTCGCGTCCACCGCTAGAGTGCCTCTGTCCCGTGTAGCTGTCATCGTTGTTTCCGATGAAAGCACCATCGGCCGAGTCGTTTTCATCGTCAACGTCGAGGATTTGGCAGTGCGCTGTCACGACATTCTTGTTTCGGCTTCGCGTAATTCGGATCAGGCGTCGCATAGTACGCATCTCAGACGGGCTCCATGGCGTGTAGCAGATGTCAGCTTCAGTCGCATTTTCCAGGTTGAGCACACACATAAGGTATCGGTGTCCAACCCGTGGAGGCTTCGAAGGTTCACGGAAAGTTCGACCAACTCCGGAACCACGAACTAGGGGTAGCCTCTCTTCGTATTGTTCCTGTGTTAGTAAATCTGTCCGTTGTGTCGCGGTAAATTCTATAGGTGCCGTCGGCTGGGATCTCCTTGTGTAGTCATACGGTTGTGGTTGTGGTGGTGGCTGAAATCCGTCAACTGTGTTCCCAGTTTCCGGCAACGTCCTGCCTTGGATGTAACCACTGCTTACGCTTCCAAAGGGCGGTGCTGCCACAACCGGGGTTGCCGCCATTGGTGGTATCGGTGAATAGTAAGCATATGGTTGGGCTCTATAGGGAGATCTTGTTGCTTCCATCAAGTTGACATGTGGTACCGGTGCAATGCCCGGGAGTTGCGGCGGTTGTAGTGGTGGTGGCGGCGCCACGTAACTGTCGATGTGCTGAGCGACATCGCCGATTGTCCCTGAGAAAGGTACTATGGAAGACAACGGCACGTCGTACGGTACCCCAGGCATGGCACCTGGAAAGGGTCCGGGAGGATTTGCCATTATAAACTGTGTATTGGGGTCCACTCTTTGCGACACTGTCCGGAAAGAAGGCAGAGGGTGAAAGGTAGCGGGAGCCGGTACAGTGCCGGTGGTCCACACGTCCGCGGTCTCTCTCTTCTTTCTGCTAGGACCATAGCTATCAGAGGAACTATCTGACATGGGCCATTCAGCTCAAGACCTACAAAGAGTTATGATAATATGATTGAAAGTTAGGAGGGATCCGGCATGGCCTCAAATACGCTGCAGGGGAGCGACAGGAAAAAACAATCGGCGTGTCTGCCCTGTGGTGAGAGAAAAAATCGGGCGGCAGAGCTTTTGGGGGGTGAACTAGTGGACGAAAAAGAAAAAAAAAGAAATGCCCCCACGGACATACATAATATCGAAAGGCCCAAGACCTACCGTATTTGGAACTTGCTAATACCGTTTAGTAGGTAGCGTGTAGGGTAGGGTACCTGGTGTCCTCTCGAAACGTTCATGCCAGTCCATGACCTGCATTACGGCGTTGAGCCGGTATTACCCAGTGCATAACTCAGGATGCTGGCCGGGATCTAGGGGATCCGCACCTCCTCGAACTATAGCAGCACTCGCGCAGATGGCCACCATCTACATATTTTCGTCGTATTTCGCCTCTGGGACCGGCGATCTTCGTAAATTATGGTGGTATCCACTTGACAGAGAATGCCACGACACCTTCCCAAATGTACTGGGATATTATACTCCCGAGGCTCGTCTCGAAAACCGCCAGTCGTAAAAGTCACCCAGCAGCATCACGCACAAAAAAACTTCCCCTAAAAGCACTTCGGTTTTTTTTTTTTTTTACTGCGGCCACCCACCGATGATAGAGTCGCCATAACTAGCCTTGTTGTGGCGCCATCAACAATTGGGGTCTGTATGATACCATAGTATGTCATATGGGTGCCTAGTCCCTCTCTCACTTCGTCTGGCGATGTTGAATTCATCTTTGGCTAAGAAATGGAAGCCCATTGGACGAAACTATTGCTCTAGCCTCCGTCTAGCCAGTAGTAACACGCCGGGTGTTTTACACCACGAGCTGGACACTCACAGCCAGCGGTTTAAGATCCTGTTATAATCTCGGATATCATTCATCCATTTGTATATCTTCTCCGTACAGATACCTGAGAGAAAGAGAGTGCGCGCGTGTGTATGTGTGTCTGTATGATCTTCTGCGAAGCGTGGGTTCCGGCTGTAAGGTGATCCCGGAGTTTACCTAAACATCATTCAATGGAGTCGACTCCACCATAATACTCTTCTGAAGTATGTTGCACTTTTGTGGTACACTCTCCTGAGACTATCCAGGACCCTTAGGACTAGCATGCGGCCGAAGAATCTTATGAACACTTCATCTTAAAGTATTAGTGAAATCAAGTCCCAAGGCTAGACACATGGCATCTTACTCCTCGTTTTGTGACTCGTTAGGCCGTCCATATTTGTGCAGGGTATTGATTGGGTATCAGCATGCAACACCATCGTGGGGATCATACCCTGAGTATTAACTGTCGCCCTTGAAGATCTAGTATTCCAAAGAAGACAAACGGCTCCTGACGCGTGCTTCATGACTTCGGACTGCCTTGGACGGCTTTAATGTGAGCCCATGTATCCAGAAGGCATATTCGTAGTTGATAGTCTTCCAATCAATGGATTTTGGGTAGCCGTCAATGGCTGTTGTGAGCTCTTTCGGTGAGCCCTGCAGAGATTCTTATAGTGCAGCACAGTGCGTCAAACTGAAGTGTTGAGGCAGGGTAGGGCCATTGACTGACGTGCGGTCCGATTCCATGGCTCTATACACTCTGCCACCATCATATCATACAGGTGTGCTTAATGACCCGTTTATCCTCCCTGAGGGTATAGACATTGCATATACCATCACATGTGGTGAATAGTTTCGGCATTTGAACAGTTAAGTGCAGCTGCAGCAGCCATGTTGCCGTTGCTGGCATCCAGCAACCGCCGATGGTTCATGGTGACTACTATCATCTCTGAATCACCCGATGAAGCACCATTAAGACACCATAATGCTCTTAAATTGGCCGACGACTTCGATGATTCTCACATGACCTCGTGTCAAGAAGGTCTGCACTGCAGTCCCTGAGCGCAGTGTATCTTGCCAGGGTCCTGGCAATCTGAGATCCGATAGATCCTCGTCGTCTGCTAGGATCTGCTTCCGTCAGAGGGTATATATATATAAGGTGTTAGCCGACTAGACACGAAAGCACAAATAATATTGCTCCGCCCTCTTCCTCTCTTAAAGCCCAGGGAATGCACGACGAGGGGTTGAACGGACGGGTATATGGATAAAAAAAAGAAACGAGCAGCCCGTTTAGGTTCACCGGTACCGTTGGGATCTCATGAGGTCCTGTGCAAGAAGGAGACAGAGAAATTCATACTAGAAGACCGTCAGGTAGTAGAGAATGATGAAATACGTTAGAAGGGGGGTGGATACTCATGACCGCCAGAGAGTTATAAGTACTATTATTGGATTGTTAATAATTATGCACTCATGCGTAGCAAAAGTATTTTGGTGCTGGAAAAACAAAGTGGGAAGCGCGGTGGAAGGCCCACCACCGACGCAGGCCAGGGAGGTCAGGCCGCTTTAAAGAGAAAAGATTCCGGTTTTCTTTTTGCCAAACGGATATGCTATTGCGGCACTCACAAATAAGCCGACCGAGATGGCGATCGAGATTTCGATCATCGTCATGCCGAAGCTGAGCGTGCTGTCTTCGAAAACCGAACTAGAATCGGAGCCCGACTTTATCGAATTGAGTTGGGAAATTCCGGCTGCTAAAACGTTTCTTGAGGCCACACTTCCAGGCACCATGTCGATTATACCGGGAAACATCGTGGTAAATGCCGAACCACAGTATGTGATCTTCTTGAAGGGCATGCCGATACGAGAATAGAGGTGGCTCAGCATGCCGATGATGAACGCACCCAGGGAGGCATTAAACTGCGTCGATCCAAAGTGACCCTTGCTGAAATAGTTCACCGCGTAACCGGCGCATGCGATGACGGTCATGATCGGTAGCTGTTTCAGGCGAGCCTCTGTGCCTAGTGTTGCAAAGATAGTGAAGCCTGGGATGAACAAAATGTTCCAGATCGGGTTGAACGTGGCCGGGCACGTTGTTGTGTTGACGGCGTTGTGATCGATCCAACCGTAAAGTGCTGCGCCTAACGTCATTCCAAAGCCCATGAAGAGCGAATAGATGACAGCGTAAAAGGTCTTGACGGTTCCAGACACCATCGACCGACTCTGGATCTCGAGTGCACCGGAAAGAATCATGTATCCAGGCAGAATCATCACGATACCAGACTGAACTAACGCGCTGAAACAAAAAGTCTTGCCGCCGTTGATGGAGCCGACGGCTCTGCCAATAAATGCGAGCAAGATGCAGCTACCGACTTCAAAGACAGAGCTGTAAAGAGTCGAAAGCGGTGCGACAACAAGCTGCAAAAATCCAAGAATGCAGCCGAAGATAAAGCCCGGGCCCATGTCTCTCCAGCAGCCATCAAACCAAATAAGCGAACACATCGACGCAAGGCCGTAATAAATGATGAGCTCATACTTGCTTGAGACCGGCTTGCTCTTCATGAGGTCATCCAGGCGCTGAGAGGCTTCGTCAACGCCAATTCTATCGTGCACAACGGCCTTGTAAATTTCGTGCGCATCATCGAGCTTAGCGAGGTCAAGTCCCTGTGTAACACGCACCACTTTAACTTCCGATGTTCTCATGGAGGGGTCACCGAAGGTAACAATGATCATGTCTGGGAAGTACACAAAGGAAGCGTCCACTTCGAGCACTTTGGCTGTACTCTTCAGGTACTCTTCGAGTCTATGGTTGGGGGCACCGTATATCATGAACGCCTTGCACAAGGTCATTAAGAACCGTTGTCTCTGCAAGATGTCGGCGATGTGGACGGTAATACGTGCTGTGTTTGCACGCTTCGGCCTGTGAACGAGCCTCCTGCGAAATCCATTCTTTTGCGTCGACGCAGGTGCGTTGGCTTTCCTGGAAGCACCTGTGGCCTTGAAAGTAGGAAGGTCAAAGTCAGAGGCAGATCTCGCATGCTTGTGCAGCGACGCGTTGGATATGGTTGCAGAGAGATTGGAGAACAGCGGGCGCAACCGGACATGCTTTTTGGACCTGTCCTTCTTGTTATTCTGCGGTCCTGTCTGACTAAGATCGTCGGAATCGGGCAGAAGCTCCTCGCGTTCAGACTCCATGCCTGGGTCGTAGAGTCTCATCAGATTTGAAGTGATTCCTGGGCGGACCTTATCCGGTAGGCCGACGCACCCGTCGTTGATGCGCTCGTCAAACTCGTCGTCCTGGCTGATGAGTCCATCTGTAGAGGGCTCTGTCGGTAGGTGGACACCGACAAGATCTTGTGCATCCTTCATATCCTGTTCATCCAGCAAATTACGCTCATCGACGCTAACGGCGTTGTCGCCTCTTTCTATGTCCACGGAGGTACTGCCAGGGCGCTCGTAGGGATTGTGCTGCACATTGCGCGGCGGGGAGAGTACCTGCATCGGGTAAGCCTCACCACCGCCAACATTGTTGTTGTTGTTGTTGCTGTTGTGGTGATGATGGTAGTGTCTGGAGCCGGAGCTATACGGCTGGATCGCATCCGGGTAAGGGGCCGGGAATGCATTGACGCCGGGGCTGCGGTCACCAAGGCTGCCCTTCCCAGTAGTGTCGTCGGTAGTTATAGTGCTGCGGTTGCTCATCTCATTCTTGGTGATTGCTGCAGATCTGATGGGCTTCTCCTCCTGAGAGCTCGAGCCTTCCTTGGGTGGCCGGACCGAGTCCGAGTCCCGCAGCGAACGCTGGGCCGGTTCCAGTTCAGCCTCCTCGGGCCGCTTATCCGCGAGGCTGTGCTCCGTCAGTTGGTCGTCTATCATGTCGCCATCGCTAAGCTCGTCCTCTGTATCGTAGCTGCTGTCAGAGTCGATGTCCAATCTCCTGCGGGCGCCTGTTGGCATCCTGGAAGTGTCCAAGACTGAGTGTGTGTCCTGGTTGAACTCCTTATCAAAGTCGGACTCGATCTCACAATTGATCCTCTGCTTCTGTCCCTGCACAGTGTGTGTCGCAACATCGCCCTCGGTAGGGTACGGGATCTCGTTTGCGGCCGATTCGTCGGGCCGCAGCTCCTGACCGCTGCTGAACACGGGGAAGATCGGTGTGTCCGTGTTGGTCTCGTCCTCGTCTGCCTCTATAATGGGTATGGCGAACACCCCTCCACCAGATCTAGCCGAGGCGCCGGGGGTCAGGTCGGTCCATCCGGGGCTGAGCCGCCTCACTGGCGACCTAGAGTTATGTGCAGAATGCGGTGGACTCTTGCTTTTGCTTCTTCCACGAAGCTGCATTGCTCCAATCTAAACCAGTCGTACTTTATTTGCGCTCCGGTTTTGTATGTGTGTGTGCGGGGGTGTGTGTAGATTTCTGCGGAGAAGCTCTGTAGCAAAAGAAAGTCCCCCACTCTGGGCAGTGCGAGCGCGATGCGCCGAAAGAATTGTATAATGTGCTAGCTCGCGCCTGGCATTCCTGTATTGTATGCATTTGGTCTTTGCGAAGGAACCTTTTTTCCCTGACTTGCACCACTATCTTCTTCCTCCGTAGTCACTGCAAAGTGAATTTATCCCTCAGATCTGGACCTAATTGATGTAGTTCAGGCATACCTGGGCCATGTTTCCACTCCGGTGCCATCCCCCTGCGATTCCCCCCTCCCCGTTTCTCCGACCCTCCTTCCACTCCCTCTTCTCCGCCCTTGCACCAAGAGCTGCCTGGATCCAGAGGCTCTGAAAAAATCAAAAATCAAAGGAATCAAAAAAAAAAAAAATTGGAGAGGTAATTCAATACTATCGCACACTAAATATCAGTGTTTACCGAACTCTAGCCGCTCACAGATGACTGAACCCGAGATACCACAGAAGGAGGACTTCTTCGTGGATCCCGATGGAGAGCCATACATCTTCTACCTCATGGGCAGCCTCAAGGATGAGACCCAGATCATTAGAGGCATCCAGGAGCACGGTGGACGCGTCGTTCCAGCACTTTCCCGCAACTGTATTCTGATCGCAGACGACCGCGACGAGATCCCTGCAGAGGTCGGCGACAACCACGTGTACTCGGTGCGGGCCATTCTTGACAGCATCGACAACGGCTCGCTCCAGCCCTTTGAGAACTACTATCTGCACATCCCCGAGAGCGAGGCCGGCCCGCAGACCTGGCAAGGCGACGACTCCCGGGTCACCAGCGAGGCCGAGCAGCGCGACCGCGACCGTGAGCTCGAGCAGGATGTCCAGGCCGTGGTCGAGGCACAGTTAGGCTCCGCCATGCAAGAAGTCGTGCCCGTCCAGCCGAAAAGACACGGCGTCAATTACTTCACTCCAGACGAGGACGCCTACCTGCTCGAGGAGATCCGCAAGCGGCCCTGGATGGGCTACAAGGGCCACCAGATCTACAAGGAGATCGCAGATCTGCAGTTCTTCCGCGACCGTCACCGCACTGGTGCATCGCTGCGTGAGCGTATCCGTACCCTCAAATACAACGTCGGCTACGTCTACGTCGCCGACAAGAACCACAACCTCGTCCGTGACGAGGAAGGAAAGTACATCACCTCGAATGTTGTCGACCTCAAGGTCAAGATGTTTTCGGCCGACGATGACTTCATTCTCTGCAAGGTGATCTACCAGCAGTTGAGACCACGCACGAACGAAAAGGGTTTCGAGACCGTCATGTTCCCAACTAACTTCTTCGATAAGTTCTCGCAGGTCTTTTCTCAGCACCCGAGCGAGTCCTGGAGACAGCGGTACAAGAACTACCTCAGCATATTCGGCATTGCAAACTACCTCAAGTACTACATCATCCAGCGGCAGCAGGGCCAGGCTCCGCTGTCGACTAACAGCGTCAACAAGGAGTGGCTCCGTGCCCGCCGTGCCATCCGCAAGACTGACGGTCCACGCCTCTACTTCCCGAACATCCCTGTCGAGAACCAGTTCATAGACGAGAACATCGACAGCATTCGCATCCCGATGCTCGAGGAAAAGGACCTGAACGGGTTCGCACCAATCACATGGAACCTCGGCGCAGACAGAAACGAGATAACCTCTTCTGTTGAAGAGCCTCTGGCCAAGCGCCAGCATACTGCTGTCGACGATGTCGAGATTGACACTATCCCAGAGTCGGCTCTGACGATGCCTGACGTGTTACCCGTCGCTTCTCTCGGTGTCGGAGATACGGAGGGAGACGGCGGTGCCTCCGGTGATGTTACCGGCGACGATAGCGACGTGAACGGCAACTGGGAGACTCTTGGTATGTTCTTGGACGAGCCTACGGACAAGCCTACCGAGGGAGCCTTCCTCAAGGCCTACAGAACCTACGGTGAGCCTATCGATCTGGAAGAGGTGTTGCCACGGCGCAAGGAGTTCCTGCAGAAGGTCGGGGAGGTGTTAGACACGAAGGGCCTGTCTGGATTGCAGCAAGCCAAGAAGCTCGCCAAAGTGGGCATCCGCAAGTTCTACACGGTTTTCGTTCAGCACAGATGCAACAGCGACAACGAGCTCATCAAGGAGTCGATTGCCAACTACCTCGACACCAAGGGCAAGCAGTGGCTGGCACTGACGCCCGGGGTCTGGTCCAATAAGGCCCTTCGCTGGCTTGAGGAGGACAACGAGCACCTGGACAACCTGCTGAAGGACTACCACGGTGAGGAGTCGTTTAACAAGGAGCTCAAGAACCTTCACAAAACTGGACTGACGTCCCGCAGCGAGTAAGGTGAGAGCATCATGTATCATAAGTAAACTAATTGTAACTGTATTCTATATGACCTAACCTTTGAGTATCGTAATCTCGTCCTCCTCTATAATGGCGACGGTGCCATCTGCGCCGTCGGCAGTGTCAGTGGTGACCCCGTCCTTCTTCTTCCTCTCCTCTTCTAGTTTCTTATACTTGGCCTTCGTCTTGCGCTTGGCGCGCCGCTTCAGCATCTGCTTCCGGGCAATGACGACTTGGGCCCTGCTCTCAACTCCCTTCTCCATCTCTTCGAGTTTAAGCGCCAATATCTCCCTTGCAATTTTACGGTTCTGCTGCCGCGACCTCGTGGCCTGGCTTGTGATGACTATTCCGGTCGGGATGTGACGCAGCTGCACTTTCGAGTTGCACTTGTTGATCTTCTGGCCGCCCTTTCCCGATCCGCCCTTAATGAACTTCTCCTCGATATCTTCCTCTATAACCTTGGGCCGCGGCGGCATTTTGTCCGACTTCGGTACCTTTATGTGCTCCATAAGCGGTCTCGTGGTACTGAGGCAGCGTCGGCACGCTCCAGGGGCCTTCCCGAGCAGCGAGCGTAGCATTATATGTGTGGTCTATGAAAGAGCGATATGTGTAAATGTGGCTAGAGAGTTTTTCAAGATATATAGGGTGCGCGCCGGGTTTTTTCTGCGGGGGAATTATGTGGCGCATGCACACAGTAGGGGGGGGTTCGAAATATTTTTTTTTTTTTTTGCTTCAACTGAAAAGTGAAAAATTTGTGGGCCTCTCACTAAGTTAAGAGCACTCTTTTCCAGCACCAGCAGCGATGTACAGACAGTTTAGCACGAGCTGTGGCCAGCTGGCCAGGGCTAAGAAGGGATATAGAATCGCCAGCGACATCAAGCTGCGGGCTCCGATCATTCCTACGGTCAACAACATCACCGTCAAGGACGACCACCCGCTCTGGCAGTTCTTTGAAGACAAGACGTTTGTCCGGTCGCCAGACGAGGTTCAGTACTCCGGCAGGTCGTGGTCCGTGCAGGAGCTGAGACGGAAGTCCTTCGAGGACCTTCACAGCCTGTGGTACGTGTGCCTCAAGGAGAGAAACCGCCTCTACCGTGAGTCGCACGTGTTCCAGCAGATCGAGTCGAACAAGAGCCAAGGTTACGACGACCTCAGCGCCGAGATCCGCAAAACGATGATCCACATCAAGCAGGTGATAACCGAGCGTGAAGCCTCGCTTGTGAATGCCCAGGAGGTGTTTGACGCCGAGGGAGAGGAGTACCTGGCCGAGTTCAGAGAGAAGTACCTGGCTGACGAGGACGTGGAGACGGACGATTGGTACGACAAGCTCGAGCGCCTGCAGTTCGCAGTGTTTGGCATCCCAGACGTGCTGGACACCTCGCTCAAGGTCGACGTCAAGTTCTTGGACGGTGTCAAGTTCATCGGCCAACTCAAGTTCGACAAGTTCGCCGAGGCCGCCGGCAGAGCCGACGTCGGCCCTCTCAGAGACATCGCCGAGCTTTACACCGTCTTCGAGGAGAGCGCCACCGTTGACGGCCTGAAGGAGGCCTGCGACAAGATCGAGGAGTACCGCAAGAGCGACTTGCAGATCCCTGGCTCGAAGGAGATCCAGGTCGTCCAAGGATTTATCAACGACAAGATCAAGCAGGCCGAGAGCGACTTCATCGAGGAGAGCGAGGAGCAGAAGAAGTAAGCAAAAGGAAGTCCCCAAGAACGTATGTATTCTGTACATGTATATAGCCTAACACAACACAACACAACACAATATCACTCACTACACGAGGTCTTTTGTCTCTGCCTGCAGCGCCTCGATGCTGGCGACGATCTTCTCAGCCAGCTTGTTCCAGTGGGTCTCTGCGGCATCGGCCTGCTCGCGCATTGCCTTGCACTTCTCTATCTTGCGGTCAATCTGCTCCTGCAACTTCTGGCAGCTCTTCCCCAGGGAGGAGCTCGTTGAGAGTGTCTTGAATGTGTATATGCTCTGGCTAGGGTCCTGCCGGTCGCTTTTCGTCACCTGTGCGTCCTTGAGCACCTCGTCGACGCTGATATCAGTTTTGTCGTCCGATCCAAACAGCTCTTCCACTTCTGCCTTGGTTAGGGACACACTCTGTGACGCCTGTGTGTACTTCCTCACGATCGACGCAACCTGGCGCCGCTTGTCGAGGAGGTCCTCTGTCCTTGCGATCTGATCTCTCAGATCCTTGCTTTCCGCCACGGCCTCGTCGATTCTGCGCATCAACTCCTCGTTCAGCTTCTGATCAAACTCGTTGTACTCTTTGGCAACCCGGTTGTACTTTGCAGCGTCCATTTTGACGTTCAGCAGAGTCTTTCTCTTGCTGAGCTCAAAGTTGGTATTGAGTTTGTCCACAGTCACTGAACTCACCTCTTCTCCGGCCCGGAGCTTCGCCAGCTCGCTGATGATCTCCGATCGTAAGTCTAAGTACCCATTGATGTCGAGATCGAGCACTTTCCGACGTTTGTTCACGGCTGCCGACCCTTCTATTTCGCCCAGCATGCTTATAACTAAGAGGAGAGTAAGAGTGTGTGGGGGGATGAGAAAAAAAAAAGCAGGTGCATTTTGGATTTCTTTTAAGCGCTTTACAACTTGGAGTGTCTCTTGGTGCTAACCTCGTCAACGAGCAGACACACCTGGTGGGCCAGGCCGTAGGAATTCTGGTATCCGTTGGCACCGGAACCATAATTTTGAATAAACTCGACACCGTCCTCGGTCTTTCTAGAGACGATCGGACCGCCCTTGCGACCAGGCCGGATGCCGATGAACTGGTGCACCTCCCGGAGCACTGGAGGATTCCGGTTGAACGAGGTATCGATCAGCTCTGGAGCGTACCGCAGAGCACGTCTCTTGATGCGCTCGGTCAAAGCAGGGTCGAGGTTCAGAGACTCGTCGCCGTACAGATAGGTGCCCGTCAGTAGAGTGCCGAATCCCTTGCGGGGAAGCACGTAGAGCGACTCCGTAGGGAAGTCTTTGTCCATTGGCTCAACGATAGTGATCTTCTCGGCGTTATTCTCAACGAGCAATGTCTGGCCCTTTATTGGGAGTCTGTTTGCGGCATCTTCAATGTTCAGGTCGGAGCCGTTGATGCCGGCGCAGTTGATCACGATGTCGGCCGTGCCAAAGTGAACGATATTCTTCGCATACTCCCTGTTGGCACCGTACGTTGGTCCCGTATTCGTGGCCACCGGTGGTTCGATGAATAGCTCCTTGCAGTCGGAGAGGCTTTCGACAGTGCGCCGTTGCACTTGAACACCGAGACGCAAGTTCTCGGCCAGCAGATGCTGGATGTACTGCACGGGGTAGATGATGAAGCCGGTGTACTTGAAGGCGTAGACGATGTCATCCTCCTTGGCACATTCTGGCCATCTATCCTTGGGGATTACCTGGTAGTCCCGCACAATGTCTTTAAACCAGGGTCCAGTGTACGTTTCAAGGGGCTCGGGCATCGACATCCGAGGAAGGTAGACGACGGTCTCGCGCTCGGCAACGCCTGAAGCCGGATCCTTCTGTGCGATCTCTAGGAACTCGTAGTAAGATGAGATATCCTGGAGCTCGTCGACCCATTCTGGTGTGTCCTTGGAGGCCAGGTGGATGAAGAATGCACCAGCATATGGGCTGGTGTAGAAATCTGACCAGTCACCGGGCAAGTCCTTGGCGAGGATTGTCACCTTGTGGCCCTTACGGGCGAGAACGAGTGCGGTGGTGAGTCCGATGACACCAGCACCAACTACAACGATACGCGACATTACTTTGCGTGTATTTTTCAGCTCAATTGGAGTGATTTGTAGCTCAAAGAAATACCTGCGATAAGGAAAAGTATGGGTAGGCAGTAACTGTGAGAGATCTTTCCCGATTTGGCCGCGAGGATACTCGCCGATAGCGGCACGGCGTCTCTTTTTTTTTTGCGGGGAGGAGGAGAAGGACTGTTTGATCATATACCGTACGGCATTTGGCTGTGTCTATTATTATACAAGGGGCTTTCTAGACCTTTAGGCCTCACCCTCCAGAGCATTCTTGATGCATCCAATCACGGCAGTGCTCTGGATCTTGTCGCTGCCGCCCTTGGAAATGCCGTACTCGATATCGCTGAGGCCCTCGAGGATCTGCACCCTCGTCGAGGGCTTCATCTTGTACCGCTCGAGGATCTCAACGAACCCGCCGATCAGGTCGATCAGCGCGAGTCCCTCGGTCTGGCGCACCTTGTCCATGGTTGCATACGCATCGGTCCAGTCGTTCTTCATAATGGCATCGAGCACAAGGTCGATCGACTTCGGCCGCGGAGCGCCCACGCACTCGTAGATCATATCCTCGGAAATCTCGTCGCCGTCGTGGTCGAGTGCCGCAGAGCAGGCCTGCAGCACGTTCAATGCCTTTCTCATGTCGCCCTGACTGAGCCTCACGAGGCAGGCCTTGGTGGCCTCAGGCACATTCAGGTGCTCCTCCTTGGTGACGACGTCAACTCTCTCGCGGACGGCACTGTCGGCAAGCGGCGAGAACCGGAACCGCGTGCACCGCGACATCAGTGCAGGGTTCAGTTTGTGCGCATAGTTGGCCAGGATGCAGAATCGGGTGTTCTTCGTGTACTTCTCGATGATGCGCCGCAGAGCGTTCTGGGCAGTGTTCGTCATGGCGTCAGCCTCGTCCAGCACGATCAGCTTGAAGCCCGTGCTGAAGATCTGCCGCGTCGAGGCAAAGTTCTTGATCCGGTCCCGGACCACGTCGATGCCTCGGTCGTCACTGGCGTTCAGTTCCAGCACCATGTTCCGGTAGTTCTTGCCGTACATCTCACGCGCCAGGGCAATGATAGTGGACGTTTTGCCGCTGCCCGGAGGACCGTAGAACAGCAAGTGCGGGATCCGGCCTTCCTTCGCAAACTTGCGGATTGTCTGCACGGTCTCTTGCTGTCCGTAGACTTCATCCAGGTTCTTTGGGCGGTACTTCTCCACCCACGGCAAGTTCTCGTGCAGAGCAGAAGACATGCTGTTACCTGATTGAGAATCGGCCCCAACCGGACCTTTTTTTTTTTCATTTACGCGAAAACCTGAAAAATCGCGAACGCCAAGTTTGCTCAAGGCCCCCCTCCCCCCGGGGGGGGGGGGGGCACCTTGGTGTCCGGGCGTCTCCCGGCTTTTTTTTTTTTGCTCCTAGCCTCTCTCTCTCTCTCTGCCCCCGATGAGGAAATCCGCAAGCGTAGCTGCATTAGGGACTAGCAGGAGTTATCTGGTCCTCATTGACATCATATTCCCCCCGCTTTTAGATGGTTCTGCACAACCAGTTTTGGCTCGGCCTCGGGGTAACCGGGTCCGGTCGGCCGGACCAACAGCGTAGTACTTGTCCACTTGTCCCCCTCTCCCTATTCACCGCTTGCCCCTTTTGACCCGCCCTTGTTCTGCTACCCCTATTCGGTTGCCACCCCGAGCGAAGCTCTGCTGAGTTTCTATACTATTATCTGTGAGGCTCTTTCGGCATCTTATCCTGCTGCACAGCTGCAGCGAAACCGGTAAGCCGTGTTTTGCACTAGAAACTTCGCCGGCCTGTTTGCGCAGACTGGTCGCTCTCCGTTTCCCTTCGCGTCTCTCTTCGGGACGGGGTCTGTCTCTAGCCTGAGGTGCAGGCGGCGTGGCGCCCACTTTTTTTATCCTCACATTGTTCACAGGCGGCTTCCATCCCCGTTTCTGCCAGTAGTATTCCCTAATGGGAAGCAGTAGGGGGTAAGCAGCCATCGGAAGCTTTAATTTGCCGGCGCACCTTCCGAGTAGTGACGGCCGAGCCTCCTCCCATCATTCGACTTTCCCGGACTTCTTTCTTCTTTTCCTTCCTTGACGTTCTTCTCTTCTGTCTTCAGTTTTCTACATTCATCTCTGGTTATAAGTCCATCTTCCATCTTCCATCTTCCATCTTCCATCTTCCATCTTCCCTCTTCATCATCCATACTTCCCTTCATCCATTTTGGCAGCTGTAAGCAATAACTTCAAGTCGCAACCTTTCTTCCCCACCCGGTTCGACTCCCCGTTATTCCTGCAAAGACCGTCCCGCTTTCCCACTTCCCCGTCCATATATAATGGAGCCACGCACTGAGCCAGCTTTGCCGCCTAACATCACTATACCGGACAACCCTGACACCGAAGGTAACTCCGATTTGGGTTGGCTACCACAGTTAGAGTCCGTCTTTAAGCAAATGTCCAACATGAACCAGGATTTCACGGCTTATCGTCTCAACGGCTTCTCCAACCCACCGCACAGTCTCTCCTCAGAGCATGGACAGGAAACCGAAAGAGAGCATGCCAGCTCTGGTTCTATAATGACTAACGTCGGTGAGTCTGCCACCTCCGATGCAACCACGATGGCAAACATCGGCAGTCATCATGACTCACCGATTCCAATGAGCTTTCTCTTGCCATCTGGAGGTATTCCCACCGACCCTACTATGCAGGAGGTCGATGCTGCTGCTGTTGCCACCGTCTCGCATGCTGCCACGCATGGACTTCCAGCCGGTTCAAATGCCACCCCTACAGCCCAGGAGATTGCCAAGCTGGATGAAGAGCTCTTCTCGGACTTTAATGCCGAGCAGTTTGGTAACTACGTTGCCACCAACTCCACTGATTCGGTCGCAAATGGCCCATCCCAGCAAGCAATTTCCGGTCCATCTGACCAGGTGGTGGCTAACTCTCTTGGTTCTTCGTATGAACCGGCTCCTCACTCTAAGGTGGACATGATGTCAGGCTTTGACCTCTCCGCAGGGGTCACACCGTCAGAGCCCCGGACACCTCGCGATAGGTCGAACCAGCCAGTGAACTACCAAGTTGATTCGTTCCAGCAGCAGTCACATCAGCTACCACCATCATCACCGCCGCCGCCACCACCTCCGCCGCCGCCGCAGCAGCAGCAGCAGCAGCAGCAGCAGCCGCAGCTTATTCCTATGGCCACCGATGTTCAACCTCCACAGCCAGTGGGATCCGACATTAGATCCACTTCTCTGTCTGCTCCTGCAAGTTCAACTGAGCCTATGCCCCCAATGCCAAACCCATTCACACCACTACAGCCAATGGGTGGCTTCTATGAAATCCCTCGCAAGAGACGGAAGAAGGCTCACAGAAGTAGAGCTTACTCGTACGGTTCTAGTCGCAAATCGAACCCAGTGCGTTACAACTTCATTGGTGATCTGCCAGACAAGTCTCTGACTCCGTACCATACGCTCCCGTTCTACCGTCAGTACAACGGTCTCACGTTCGACAACTTTGCCAACTGCAATAGCGTTGGCTCAAGCATTCACTACGAACAGAACAAGAAGTTCAGGGCTAACATGTACGAGCCGGCAGTGAACAAGAAGTACATCCTTGAGCCGGGCCACCCTGCCAAGTCTTCCAACCAGGGCAACTTTGCACTCTGCCCCTACTGTCAGCTGAGCACAGAGAACAGGAGGAACAACTGCGAGAAGATGTTCTACAAACGGAATGATTCGAACTACCTTCACCACATGATCCAGTACCATGGAATCTTCTCTAACGGAGAGCTTGTGAAGGACCCAGAGGTTCGTGGTTGGGCACTCACCCCCGAGGAGAAAACTCCAGTGGAGGTGGTCCAGTGTCCTTACTGCGACGAGTTTGTGAGCCTCAAGAAGTTCAAGCCGAACAACGAGCACGAGCACCGCCTGCTCAAGTACCTCCGGCACGTCAAGGAGAAGCACAAGACTGGCAAGAACCTGGAGATCATCCAGCGCCAGCACACTCGCCGCTGATTGATGGTGCCCCGCTGGGGACCCTACGCCGTCTTTTCCTCGCGGGGCCCTACCCCGTCTGTTCCCCGCTGGAACATGTCTGTGTCCCGCCGGTACCCGTCTGTACCCCGTTTTGCATTTATGAATGTCTTTCTAGCCCCATTTGGTAGCGTATGTTTCTGATACAAATATATTACAATTAGGCTGACTGTTACATCTTGACATCTCCGTCGGCATCCACCTCCTCAGACTTCACAGGAGCTGGAACAGCGCTGGCGTCCTCGGCAAGAGCAGAGGCGGCGGCTGCAGTCTCGGCTGGAGCCGGCTCCTCCTTGATCTCCTGGATTCGTGGCTCGGCCGTGGCCGTGGCCGTGGCCGTGGCCGTGGCCGCTGGTTCGGCAGAAACAGGCGCAGCAGCCTCGGCATCCTTCTCGGCGTTTGTCTTGAGCTCCTGTGCGGCAGAGCTCGAGAACAGACTGTTAGAGACGCCGGCACCACCAACGGCGGACTTGATATCGGCCTCAGACAGGCCCGAGGTCGTGTCAGCCTTCTCGGTGTGGTCGTTGCTGTCGACGTCGTACTTGAGCTTCGAGAGCGGCAGAATCGTATCCTTCTCCTCGTCGGCGCAGTCCGTCTTGACCTGCAACTCCTCCGTAATGATCCACGTCTTGATCTTGAAGCCGTAGGTCTCCACTGGAACTGGCGTCTGTGCTCCAGAGCCCGCCTGCGGCTGCGGCGTCGACTCGGCCGGCGTTATTGGTCCCGAAACAAGCTGGCCCATGACACTACCCTGCTTTTGTTGCAACGCTGCGACATCCTTGTTCACCTTCGGCGGGTCGTACCAGTCGCGCTTCCAGTGTTTCTCTGTGCTCTGCTTCTCAGCATAGTTCATGAAGCTGGACGTCGACGCCCCGTTCCGGTTGTGATGCTTGTACAGGCTCTTGCGAAGCGACATCCTTCTTTTCCTGTCTCCTATACTATACTTAAAGTGGGTAAAATATCGCGCCAACGATTTTTGTGTGTGTGTGTTTTTTCCTTCGTAATCCGTCCCCACAGTGTATTCGGGCTGGCCCATGGCTGGGTGCCAACCCCCATCTATATCTATATATATATATGTATATGTAATTATATCCGCTTCAGTATCTCCTGCTCCAGATCGGAGTCATGGATGCTGCCTGAGGCAAGCAAGTAGTCCTCACTGTCGTGCAGCCTCGTCTTTGGCTTCCGCTGCGTTAGCAGCTGCGACCTCTGGAGGTATACTGAGGCGCTAGCCATATTTATCACGCTGGCCTCGCTCGAGGACCCTCCATAGCCGTCACCTTCGTCGTCTCTCTCCTCCCGGCTCTCGCCTATATCGTCTTCATCGTTCCCGCTGTCATCATACACGTCCTCGTCCAAACCTAATAGGTCGACTCCGACATTCCTGTTGTCGTTAGCGTCCCTTATTCCAGGCTGGCCCAGTTTCAGCTGTTCCAATCTCTGGAGCACTGAGTTGCCTTTGCCGTTTCCAGTGCCGTTGCCGGTGCTGCCGCTCGAGAACGTCTCGGACACCGTTGTGCTCTCCGCCTCCTTCTCCACTGGCACGCTAGTAGTTGTGGTGGACTCAGCTCCATGTAGCTGTACCACGTGGTACTGCTCGACGAGCTTCTGGTAGATCTCTCGTTTGCTCCTGCCCAGCTTGGCAGACAGCCTGTTAAAGTCGGCTTTCACCCTAAACGCCCCATCTTCCCTATGCTGAACCTTTCCCACGAGGCCTCGAATAGTCTCAACTTCTCCTGGAGTCCAATTGTCCTTTTTGACGTCATCTTTGGCATCCCCAGCCGCCCGTGGCCGGTGGATCCGTAGTATCACCTTCGACATAAGGTGAGTGGATAGTGTAACTCCGAGGCAGCGAAGCGCGCACGCAAGATGCCGCCCCTTTTTTTATCGTGAAAAAAAAAAAAAAAAAAAAAGAATCCCCGGCCTATCTACTTTTACCCCACACACCATCGAGCAAAACTTGTACGTAAGCAAGCACACAGAGTAAATGCCCCTCTGCATCGATGAGCTCGGTATCTTCGTCTACGTTTAACGTAGACTCCATAGATTCGTCCAAGCTCAAGATCCAGATTATCGCCTACGACTCCTATCAGTGTGCCCCTACCGCCCTCGACAAGCCCGGCTTCACTCTAAATGGTAGAGAGCTCTCTCCGGGAAGTAAGCGGCCGCCAAGTTTCCCGCACGTACCCGTGCTGCGTATCTTCGGCAAGCTTCAAACTGGCCATACCTGTCTGCTGCATGTCCATAATGTGTTCCCGTACATATTCATCCCCTACCTGGGCAATGCTCCGAAGGACGCTGCCGATCTCAACGCAAAGCTCATGAACTTGAAGAAGGAGATCGAACTCCAGATGGTGCTGTCCTACCAGCGCCAGCAGAGTGATTTTACAGATGATGGCGATAGAGGTTCCGACTACAACCACGAGGAAGACCGGAGGACCCCTTCTACCAAACGCCAAAGGAAGGAAGATTCCCCGGAGTCTCGGAGTTTCCTGGCGGACTTGTCGCTTGTCAAAGGTGTTCCGTTCTACAACTACCACGCCGGATACGCTCCATTTGTGAAGATTAGCTGCCTTAGTCCACGTTATGCCGTTCGTTTGACACGGCTTCTGCACGAAGGGCGTGTGTTCGGCCGTCCTATCCAACCGTTCGAGTCACACCTTCCCTATACTTTCCAGTTCCTCCTCGACTACAACTGCTACAGCTGCGACTGGGTCTCCCTGTCAAAGTTCTTCTGGCGCTCCCCGCTCATCATGACTGGTAATAGGGAAGATTACCAGCTCTACTTTGATACCGACTTCGGCGAGTTCAACAAGGCGAAGTACACCGACGACCTCAAGAAAATGCTCGGCGCGTACGTCACTTCCGGATCGGACTCTCACTGGAACATCCTCGACAGCGAGAAGTTCCCGCGGATGGGCAGGACCCTTCTTGAGATTGATACATCTGCTTCCTGGATCCTAAACAGATATTACATTGACGAAAGACCAATTCACGATATACTCTTTGAGAAACTGCCCTCAGGGTCTGAGAGGTATATAAACTCCACGAAGGCCCTTCTGGAAGACGTCGAATTCCAAAGAAAGGAAAGGGGAATCCCTGATGATCCACATGCGAAGCTATTTGATGATCTTGACCGCCAGTTTGACTCTGAGAAATGGGTCGAAGTGGATGAGTTGCGTGAACTGTTCAAGTACTGCTGTGACCTTTCTGAGAATGCATTCAAGAAGACCTTTGCATACCGCAAGATGGACTCTGGTTCTGTCATCCCTGAACACTCTTGGGTGAAGGATTTCCCTACAAGTTTTGGTTCGATAGAGCAGAATCGCGTTATACCCGCCCTTTCGGCTTTTGATACTGTCGCTGTATCGCTGTCACTATCATCAACTGGCAGCAAGGAAGACTCTCTCGTGAATTTGAACGGTGATGCTATGCATTCTTCACCTGACAAGATCTCTCAGTCACTGCTTAACTCTGTGATTGAAAACGACCATTTTGAGGAGTCACTTTCCGACTCTGAATCTGTGGAGTCGCTCTCAGACATTGATGTTGATGAGCCTGCTGAACCTGAAGCAACGAATGAAGCAGATTCGATGTCAGCTCCCGGCAATAACAATTCAGCATCGTTTCTTGACACTACAGATGCTGATCAGACAGATTTGCGTCTTTTCGAAGCAACTCAGAAGCAGCATGTGGATTCATCCATGGTTGGACTCACACAGCCACCGCTTTCGCAATTATCAGTCAAATCTATCGACAGTTTCAACTTATACCCCGTTCTGTCTGATGTCGAGAGTACGGAATGTATCTACTCTCTCCGGGCGAGGGCTCCGAGGTACAGATCTAATGATGCATTCATGAACAGTTATGAAACTGATTACGGTCGCCTCAAGATTGACTACCCAGAGCCATTCTACTCTAAGAGGTCCAACTACGACCCTGACCCGTTTTATTTCGCAGGGAAGAAGTTCCAGCTCAAGTGTCTTGATCTGCAAGGCCTCGAAGAATATAACTCTGTCTTGGCCCCTTCTACCCAGTCAAGTTTCATTCAGGAGAATAAGTCTTCAGTTGGTACCTTGTGGGAATATGCCAAGCATCCACCAACATTCGCCGAAGTTGAATGCTTTTCGGACGATTATAGGAATATGAACGACCTCCTCAGTTCTGAAATTGAGCCTATCACTCAGAGAATCAAAGGTTACAAGTACTCTTCCGCACAAACACCTGTTGAAAGAAAATACACGAACTACTCCAAGCTGATTATGCTTCAGATGGAAATTCATGTCAATACTAGAGGCCAGTTCAAACCTGATCCAGAAAAGGATGATGTTGGTGCAATATTCTGGAGATTTGATAAAGACAACTATCCTGTTAGCATTGATTTGCCAGAGGCCGGGATCTTCATAGTCAACGGCACCCCTGGTATTAATGTCGATTCTCTATCTGATGTTCCCGTGAGATTGTTCGATGACGAAGAGGAGATGTTCGCTGGTTTGGCTGGTCTAGTCGAGTTGATTGACCCTGACATCCTAGCTGGATATGAAATCCATGCGCTTTCTTGGGGCTACGTTATCGAACGATGCACGAAAGAGTACGATATCGATCTTCCTAGCCGTCTTTCCCGTGTTGCAGGTAAGCATAATAATCGTATGGGCGATCATTATGGATACACACATGCGTCTGGCATTCGGATCACGGGTCGTCACATGCTGAATATATGGCGACGTCTAAGATCTGAGCTGCGTCTGGGCAAGTATTCTTTTGAAAATGTTGTTTTCCACATTTTGCATCAGCGTGTCCCCCATTTCAGTCACCAAACACTCACCAAATGGTTCAATGATGATAGAGACAACCTTCTGTCTTCTGTTCTATGTTACTTCACAGAGCGTGTCAGATTAACTCAGAAGCTGGTTGATCAACTGGAGTTGATCGAGCAGATCACCGAACAGTCTCGAATGATCGGTATAGATTTCTATTCGATCATTTATAGAGGATCTCAGTTTAAAGTTGAGAGCATTATGGTGAGAATTGCAAAGGCTGAGGATTACATTTTGATCTCTCCCTCTAAAAAGCAGGTATTTGAACAGGAGGCCCTAGAATGTGTTCCGCTCATTTTAGAGCCGGAAAGTGCGTTCTACAAGAGTCCACTGGTTGTTCTGGACTTCCAGTCGCTCTATCCATCGATTATCATTGCATACAACTACTGCTTCTCGACCCTTTTGGGAAAGTTACGAGGCTTTGATCCAGACAAATATCAAGCTCTTGGTGTCACAAAACAGAAGCTTCCGAAGGGTCTTCTGAAGGTGATCGAAAAGTATGTCAATCTTTCTCCAAACGGTTTGATGTTCGCCAAGTCTGAAGTTCGCAAGTCCCTACTTGCTAAGATGTTGACTGAGATCTTGGATGCGAGAATCCTTGTGAAGGATACCATGAAGAAGGTTCATGATGATAGAGAACTGAACAGTCTTTACCATAACCGTCAGTTAGCCTTAAAAATGCTTGCTAACGTTACGTACGGCTATACTTCTGCTACGTTTTCGGGACGCATGCCGCATGCGGCTGTCGCTGATGCCATTGTCTCTTCTGGTCGTGAAACGCTGCTTCGCGCTATTTCAGAGATTGAGTCGAATGAGAAATGGGGGGCCAAAGTCGTCTACGGTGACACTGACTCCCTTTTCATATATCTTCCTGGAAAGACAAAACAAGACGCATTCAAGATTGGTAAGGCTATGGCTGACCACATCACTCATATCAATCCGGCACCAATGAAGTTGAAATTCGAAAAAGTGTATCATCCATGCATTCTTGTCAGCAAGAAGCGGTACATCGGTTGGATGTATGAATATGAGGAACAGAAAGAGCCTATTTTCGATGCAAAGGGTATCGAAACAGTGCGCAGGGATGGCATTCCGGCTCAGCAAAAGATTGTTGAGAAAGCCATTACATTGCTTTTCAAAAGCTTGGATATCTCTCAAGTGAAATCCTACGTTCTCGAACAGTTTTCGAAGCTGATGCGTGGCCAAGTCAATCTTCAAGATTTCCTTTTCGCCAAGGAGGTTCGTCTCGGAACGTACAAGAACGAGGCGTACATGCCACCCGGTGCCAAGATCAGCAAGGAAAAGGTTTCTGTTGATAAGCGGGCAGCGCCTCAGTACAAGGAGCGTGTCTTCTACGTTGTCAAGAAGGGATTCAAAGGTCAAAAGCTGAAGGATCGGTGTGTGTCCCCAGATGACTTCCTGAAAACCAAGAATGCAGAGCTGGATTCTGAGTATTATATCACGAAGGTTTTGGTGCCTCCACTTGCTCGCATTTTCAACCTTCTTGGTGTTGACGTCTCTCGTTGGTACACTGAGATGCCGAAATCTATCTCCTATGGCGACAAGGTATTCAAAACCCTCAATTTGAGGTCTGGAGAATGTCTGTGCTGTGGGAAACCAACGGACTTGAGGGGCCGTGTCTGTGGACTTTGCCTTAGCAATAGACAGCAGACATCTCTAAGGCTTCGTGCAAAGCTCAAGTTCAAGCAGAAACGTGTTAGAGACATTAGTACCGTCTGTGCAGAGTGTTCAAAGCGTAGCACATGCAACAATTCCGTTCAGCAACAGTATTCGCTCGACTGTGACAGTGAGGACTGTCCAGTTTTTTATGATAGACACAAAGCTATCGAACAACTGAACAAATTATCTGATGACTTGTCCGGTCTACAGCAAGAGTGGTAGTCTTTTCTATTCAATTATAAGGATTTATTATTCTTAGCAAATATTGTAGTTCGCCTCCATCTGTTTGGCACTCTCTGGATCTTGTAGAGCATGTTCGCAGCGAGTTGCAAAAGAGGCGGCTTCGGCAGAAGAAGCCAGTAGCTTCTCCGTCTCTAACGCTTTTGAATACTCATCGAGGTCGTGCATCTTCTGGAATCCCTCGAGTGCCTTGTGGGCATACTTGAGATCGTTTGCAACTGCCTTCCTATTGGCATTAAGTGGCACTTGGGATAAGAGATGGTATGCCTTAGATGTAAGCCACAAATCTCCAACCATCTGGATAGTCGGCATGCCCTTGTGAAGAATCAGCTCAACATCAAGAGCAGACTTGACAGCATCGATCTTCAGAAGCAAGTCGCAGAGGGTTAACGATCCCTTGACAATTAATCCTAACAGCGACGACTTGTGTGCCGTCTCTAAAGCATTCATGAGAATCGACAGAGCACGTTCTGGTGATGAGGAGCTCTGAGAGACGGTCTGAGCATAGATTATTTGGAACTCGACCATCCAGTAGTTGTTGTAGTAGTTTTGGGACTGCTTCATTGTGGCCAGCACATTTGAGATGATCTTCAGAGCTTCAGTTGGATTGTCAGCTTTGCATGCGAACAACGCACGGTAGTAATCGACCTCTAACCGGAGGTCATACTCGTGGACTTCTTTTGCCTGGGCCTTCAACCTCTTGAGCAGAACAGCAGTCTGGTTGATCCTACAACGCTTCAGGAAGTAATCGACCTTCAGCAGCATGTACCGCGTCTGCCATGCCTTCATGAGAGCCGCTTCTCCAGCAACTTTGGTCTCGTAGGAGTCTAACAGGTTGAAAGCAGACTCGATGTTACCGGCACGGTACATCAATGCAGCCTTCCGCATTGCCAGTTCAACTTCGTCGAAAACACTGATCTCGGACCCAGCCGACTCCAGGGCACCATCCATATACAGCTTGGCCATGGAGGGGATTCCAACACGGGACCACACAGTGACGGCGAGCTGGCAGGCACGGGCAAATGCAAGCTTCGAGTTCAGCGACGAATCCAGATTAAAGAGGATGTAGAAGGAACGGGTCACGTTGTTGAGCACCTTCCGCAGAGGGAAGCCTTCCAGCATCTGTTTGATGGCCTCATACTGGTACGACATTGATTGCAGGATGGAGTTCTTGTTCTCTTTGGTCTTGAGTTTGAGGAACTGTAGGATCTGCTCCCTGCCGGTACGATTTGTAACTTCGTTCGAAAGCTCCGGCCGCGACTTCAGGAAGTCAAACATCCAGGTAAGCAGGTAATTGAGGCAGTCGAGATCTTTGTTCTCACGGGCCACCAAGATGGCCTCATCAATTGCCCTAAGTGCCTCCGTATCAGATCCAAACGACGAATGCAAAGTTGCTAGCGAAAGCAGAGCATAGTGGTAGAAAAGTTGCTGTTTGTTCGACATCATGTAGTCAAAGTACCTGTGTAAGGCACTGAACGAGCCCTCGTAATCGCCGTTCTTCCAGCACTCGAGGTACTCGATGTAATAGGAGGAAGGCACGATGCTTCTCTGCGACTCAGACATCGAGGACAGAATCTTCTTGAGAGATTCTGGTGGTGCACCACTGTAGACTTGCAGTTTGTGCACCTGGAATTCGAGCAGTTGGGCAATGTCAACCTGCGAGTAGATTCTCACTTCCGAAGCCGACTCCGGGATGTCCAAGTTAGCAGTGATCTGCTGCTCGATGAACCTGTCATGATCTGAATGCTGCTCTGTAGACGTATGAAGCGGCTTCAACGACAGATCACGCCGTCTCATCGACAGCCAGCGTTCTCTGCTCTCCTCGCGATACTCGGCGAATGCCTCCCACAGCTTGACGGTCTCTTCAAAGACAAGTACGTCGGTCGCCGTGGCAAGTGTCGACACAAACTTACCAAAGAAACTCGACTGGAACAGTGGCTTCGCTGTAGCCGGCTTGGTGGTCGAGTTGCCCTTCGATGCCAGCAGGCTCCTGCCCTCCTTGAGGAACGTGTAGAAAGCATCAATCTCATCGATGCCCCACAGTTTCTGCAATAGATACCCTTGTATGGCAGCGATATCTTTCTCGACTTCGGCAGCCTCTATATCCTTCATGTAGCTCCTGATTGAAGCCTCGAGCTTGTCCAGGATAGTGTTCAAAGAGGGGAAAAACACCGGCACGATATCTTCCTCCGAAGAAGTCGATCTGGTGTCTTTCCCGCCCTCTATAAGCTCAACTAGTGTCGAAAGAACCGGCGGAACGCTACGAGAAGGCAGCTGTTGATCGCAGTAACCTCTGACAAGCGCCAGTATGGGCACCTTCGATGTCGCCAGAATCGGCGTGAACATGTACTTGTCCTCCATAAAGAGCCGTGTTTACCTTTCTCTTCCAAGATTTCCCCCGCACTACTTTTTTTTATTTCTTTCGATGTGTGTGTGTGTAGAATAGATGCAATTAGGGTACAAGATGATGAAGGAGGGGGGGTGGAGGGAGTTGGGGTACGGATACAGAGGGGTTCAACGCAGCTGCATGAACGCATCGAGAAGCACTGAAGATGGTCCTGCATCGTTCTTGCTCTTCTCGAACACGTTCCAGAACCGGAGCGTCTCGTCGCCTGCACCGGTCACGATCGTCTGCCCGTCTGGGGACATCGCCAGGTAGAGCACACGGTAGGTGTGTCCAGTGAGCGAGGCAATCTGCTGCATCGTATTATATTTCCAGATGACGATCTGGTTTCTAGAGTAGCCATGGGTCGAGACCAGCTCGTTGCTCGTCTTCGACCACGCCAGGTTGCACACCTGCGAGCCTGTGTCAACGTCGCGCACTTTCTGGCCGGTGATGGTGTTCCAAGTCTTGATTCTGCGGTCGGCGGTACCGCCACCGGATGCCAGGATACCTCGCTGGTGCGGAGACCACGCGATGGCCTTCACGGCGGCTTGGTGCTCTGTGAAGCGGTATAAGGGTCTGTCGTCGACTCCCTCCCAGACGAACAGCCGGTTGTCGTTTCCGCCGGACGCGAGCTTGTTCTCTTCGACGTTCCACCGGAGGCCGCAGACCTCCTGCTTATGGTACTCGAGTCGTTTCATGTAGTGCGAGGGTTCGCGCACGTCTCGGTGTAGGATGGTCCTGTCACGCGAGCCCGATGTGAGAATGTGCCTGTTCCAGGCGAGGGAAGAAGCCCGCGATGAGTGGCCCGTCATGGTACGCGTGCACTTGCAAGTAGAGGCATCCCAGATCTCGACCAGACCGGAATTTGTGCCCACGGCGAGGTGGGTACCGGACCCAATCCACGAGAGGGACGTGATGGAGTCTGCTGGACCGAGGTCGCAGAGCCGGTTGACGGAGCCGCTGGCGGCATCCCAGAGGTATACGCAGCTGCCCAGTCCGACGCCAAGGATATCCTGGGAACCCCAGTCGACCAAGTTGAGGTAAAAGTCGTCGGCGAGCTCTGGAGCGTCGAGTACCCTGTAGGGTACCTTTGGTATGGCGCGCGGCTTCTTCTGTGGGGAAAGCAGGATGCGCTCGCTGCCATGACCCACTGGAGAAAGCGAGTAGAGCTCGTTCTCGACTGTGAGCGAAGACGACGGCCTGCTCTTCGAAGGTGACTGGTACGACAGCATGTTTCTAGACCTCGGCGTGTGTGGCTCTGGCGGCAGCGGCGAGCCGTTGGCATCTGTTCCAGCGCTGGCAGCACCACCAGCACCGCCAGCACCGCCAGCGCCGCCGCGCGGTGGCGGAGTCATGCGCCCAGTGGAGTCGGACATGTCCGAATCGATCGGGCTCTCCGACCCCACGGCCCTAGATGGCGTCGGCTGCTGTATCCCGTGCTGCTCGTTACCGTGCGCCGAGCCAGCGCCTGCACCGGAAGTGCCCTGTTCGCTGACTGCCTCGCCAAACAACTCGTATTTGAGGACGGCGTCGAACGTCCGGTTAGCCTCCCGGGCCCGCAGATTGTCCGGCTCATCCTCACGGAACTCGGAGAACCCGCCGTCGGGCCCCAATTGGCTGCTGGCCTGCTGGTCTCTTGTAGGCGACTCTGGCGGGTTGCCAAGCGAAAAAGCCGCCTGCAGGTCGCCATTCCGCGACGGGATGTACCTGTCGCTGTACAGTACCTTCTTGCGGCGCCGCGGAGTCAGGGGCGACCCTAAAGGAGGTTGCTGCGGCTGCTGTTCGTCCATTATTACGAAGCCAGCAAAGAAGGAAGGGTTGAAATCCTGGCCCGAATCGAACCCCCACTCCTTTTTTTTTTTTCCATGGCAACACGCCAGCAGAAATATAAATAGTGAGGGAGCGCTTGAAAAAAAATATGGGGGGACCCTCACTTGTTAGCAGTCCTTTAAGATGGACTTTGACAGGCAGAAGAAGATCGCCGAGGCGCGGGCCAAGGCGTTGGAGAGGATCAGAGATCGGCAAAAGAAGATAAAGAATGCGAATCGGCCTGTTCCGAAGCAACCAGAGGTGCCTAGAGTGGCGGCGTCGGCGTCCAGGAAGGGCGCGGAGGCGCTTACTCCGGTCCAGAGGGCGATTATAGAGAGAAACCGCCAGAGGGCGCTGGAGCGGCGGCGGCAGGTCGAGGCGAGGAATGGAGGTCGTGAGACGGTAGGTCGTGAGACGGTGGGTCGTGAGACGGTGGGTTGTGAGACGGTGGGTCGTGCACAACCTCTAGCCCAACCGGACTACCTAGACAACGTTAGAGTGTCTCGACGGGAGAACCTGCACAGCGAGATGGCACAGCAGCACCATCAGATCCGGCCGTCTGTTGTCAAGGGTGACTACATCGAGTACGACTTCTCGACGATGCACGACTCGTTTGGTGGCTTCCTGGCTGAGGACAACGGCGGCGGTGCCAACGGGGACCAGCCGGAGAAGAGTCTGGCTGACTGGAAGAGCGAGCAGGAGGACCGTGGGGCCCTCCTGGACGTGGACAACGGCGTCAAGGCACAGGATGCGCCGCCGCCGCTCGACATCGCTAACGCTGCCAAATGTCTCGAGTGCGGCTCTATCGAGGTGGACCCGAAGTTCCTCAAGGTGTTCCACGTGCGGGTGTGCCGGCGGTGCCAGGAGAAGTACCCTGAGAAGTACTCGCTGCTAACCAAGACCGAGTGCAAGGAGGACTACTTTCTGACGGAGCCCGAGTTGGCTGACTTCACGCTGTTCCACCGGATCGTCAAGGAGAATCCGCACAGCGGTACCTTCTCCAGGATGCAGCTGTTCCTCCGGCAGCAGATCGAAGACTACGCTTTTAAGAAGTGGGGAGGCGAGGAGAACCTTGACAAGGAGTGGCTCCGGCGTGAGGAGATGCGCAAGAACCGCAGAGAGAAGCGGTTCAACACGAAGCTGAAAGAGATGCGGCGCAAGCTGCGTGCCGAGGAGATCACCAGAAAGCTCCGCAGCGATAGAGTGTCTACAAAGCACCAGCACGACTGGAGCGCGCCCGTTCTGGTCGACGCCGCGTCCCACACTTACAAGCGGCGGTGTGCTGAGTGCGGCATGGAGGTCGAAGAGATGATGATGAACTAACTAGAACTGGGCTTTGGATATATAAAATGTAGGAAAATGCATTAGGCGGTATAAAGTGAGTTAGTTAGTGGGAGTAGCGCACGAGGTTGTCGCAGATGCAGTTGCCTGGACGCAGGTTGGACAGTTCGTTGGCAAGGAACTCATCGAACGAATGGTACGCGCTTGCCATCCGCATCAGGTGGACCAGAGTGGCCACCGTAGCCTTTCCAAAGCGCATGGAGAAGAAAAGGTGGTGGTGAGCTCGGATGCGGGGCAAAAAATACGGGGAAATCTTTTTTTTTTTTTAATTTGGGACTGATCGGAACCTGATTGCTCTATTCGGCATCTCATGGTACGGAGAAGATCGGAGTCTGTATTTGTGAGGTCAGTGAGGATCAAAGTTTCGCTAGGTGTAGAATATGGATAGTATAGTGATCACTTTTGATAATCCAGTGTCGCTAGTTGAATAATGTGGTATGTTGACTAAAATGCTGTATAGCTTTTTCCGAGAACATAGGCTTGACAATGTTTCAAAAGGACTACTTTCGAGCAAATCTGGGATAGAATAAACTATTGACAATATACACTTTCCTCTGTCATAACATGAAACATGGCTCCAATTTAAACAGTGAATCAGGCATCAGGTGAAACTTCCGGTCAACTATCTCCAATAACACCTGGTTCTTTCCCATCAGAAGCAGCTGTTTTCTGTACTCAAAACCAAAATGGGCCACCCAAAACGGTGATCTTGCCCATGTAGCGTAATGGTTAGCGCGTTTGACTCCTACTCAAGAGATTGTGGGTTCGAGTCCCACCATGGGTGTGAATCGCACACATATTTTTTTTTTCAACCCCACAGAATTCGAGACGGAGCGAGGCTAGATAGACTTTTCAGTCACCTTTCAGTCACTTTTCAGTCACTTTTCAGTCACTTTTCGGTCACTTTCCACCACTGAAACCTTTGCAAACATGCTGAGATTCATCCCCCAAAGACGCTCGATTGCTCTGGGAATCAGATACTATTCTGCGCACTCAAAGGCTGCTCCGGCCAAGCCGCTGTCGCTCCACCAGACCATCAAGGAGGCCATCCCCAAGGTGGTTGAGGCCAAGGCCGTTATCGACCTTCTCGAGCACCACGGCAAGCAGATCGACACAATGTCGCTCGCTGAGCGTGAGAAGAAGGCCTTTGAAGTTTACGAGCTTGCTAGGGTCGTCATCAAGAAGCTGCGGGAGCTGAGCCCCAGCCCCGAGGAGGAGAAGACCATTCTCAACAGCCTGATCAAGAAGTTCTCCAAGGTGAACTACGGTATCGCCATCATGGCCCTCAAGGAACTCGAGAACTACAAGAAGACGAAGGCTACCAAAGAGGGCAAGAAGGAGGGCAAGTCCGTTGCTCCACTTCTGGAGGCTGCCGCCTTTGCCGAGCTGCTCAAGCACAATCCTGGCCGTGTGAGCTCTTCTGCCGAGATCTACGACAAGCACATGAAGGAGCACCACTACGAGGGTGACCTACTGAAGCTGATCCTGCTTAACAAGCTTGTGCACGGTGACAAAGCTGAGAAGCTTGAAGGTGAGGCTGCAGCTAAGCTTACTGTTCCGAAGGCCATCAAGGTCTTCGAGCTGCTTGAGGACCTGACCGACAAGAAGGCCACGAAGCCCGAGACCATCGAGAAGATCGCCGAGGATCTGCTCAGCATCGGCCTTGGAAAGGCCCTCCCAGAGCTTGAGATCCCTGCCCTGCTTGCCCAGAAGATCCTCGACAACTAGCACGAGAAGAAGGAGGAAGTCTCCCACGAGGACCTCTTCCACCTGCTCAGCAGCGTCAAGAATCACGAGGGTGGACTTGACAAGATCCCGTCCGAGCTGCTCTTGAAGTCATTCATGGCAATCTCTGGCCTCCAGAACAAGGAAAACACGCCAACGGAGAACTTTGCGAAGTTTGACGAGCAGCTCAAGCAGCACCGCAAGAAGAGCGGCAAGAAGGCCAAGAAGCACGGCCTTGCTGGACCGAAGGAGCTCGCCAAGGACGTCTCCGAGGAGATCATCAAGCGGAAGCTCGACAAGGACGCTCCCGTCATGCTCGATCTGGTGCGTGCTGCTGGCTTTGACTCTGCCGACCTCACGAGAGCCAACGAACTGTTTCAGAAGTACCAGACGCAAATCCCTGAGAACCACCCAGCCCAGAGCAAGCTGAAGTCTCTGCTGTCGCTGGCCTTCATCTACAACTCGATCAAGAACAACGACGACAAGTATGAGGAGATCGCCAAGGTGCTCGTTCCACAGAACCCGAAGCCTGCATCCGAGAACCTGGCCTCGTTCGTTCTTCACCAGGGCTGGTTCGGCAAGGCTGACGAGGCCCTCGACACCTACAACCGTGCCCTCAACCTGTTCATGGACCCTAAGGACGATCCGGAGAACACCAAGGCCCGCGGCCAGCTTGTGCAGTCGCTGATCCTGACGACTCTGCTTGGTGATGAGGTCGGACTGGCCCGGTTCATCCAGGAGAAGGCCAAGGAGAACGAGCTGACCGACGAGAAGTACGAGAACAAGATCAAGCAGATCATGAAGACGTTCGGCGACAAGAAGGAGGAGCACATCAAGGAGGAGAAGGAGGAGCGCGAGAAAAACATGCGTGGCGAGATGAAGAAGCTGATGCTGCTGGCTATGCTGGACCTTGCACCAAGAATCGAGCAGGCCGGTCTCAACGCTGAGGACGTGAAGCCTGTCCTTGACGCTGCCAAGAGCGACGCTCAGGCCATTGAAGGCGACGTTGAGGCCAAGGCCAAGGCTCAGGCTGCCAAGCTTGCTCAGTTTGCTGCAGCAGCTGTCAAGGCTAGGGAAGCTGAGAAGAAGGAGAACTAATATACACAATCTTGTACAAACCAATCAATCTATCCAGACAATCCAACAATCCTTCCTAGCTTCCTCCGCATTAGGACGAGGTTTTTTTTTTTTTTTTTTTTTTTTTTTTTTTTTTTAACTCCATCTGGTGCCCCGATTCGGCCATGACAGCGCTACACGTGACTTAGGAACATGGGGCAGGAGGAGCCACGTCAAATCGAGGGGGTTCGAGTGGACACTCCCGGCAAGGAGAGTGCATGCATGCAGGAAGTCGTCGACTTGGCCCCGGAGCCGGGGGTGCTTATTTTTCACTGAGATCTGATTCGCATTTGTACTTGGCTTGCTAAGCACCCCTTCCTTCCTCTAGATAACTATGGCTACTAACATCACCTGGCACGAAAACCTGACCCACGAGCAGCGGTCGACTCTCAGAAAGCAGGCTGGCGCTACTCTGTGGCTCACCGGTCTCAGTGCCTCGGGCAAGAGCACCGTCGCCTGCGCTCTCGAGCAGTACCTCCTCGAGCAGGGCATCGACTCTTACAGACTGGACGGTGACAACGTCAGATTCGGCCTCAACAAGGACCTTGGATTCTCCGAGAAGGACCGTAACGAGAACATCAGACGTATCTCCGAGGTGGCCAAGCTCTTTGCCGACTCGTGCACGATCGCCTTGACCTCGTTCATCTCCCCATACAAGAAGGACCGCGACGAGGCCCGCAAGATCCACGAGGCCTCCGGCCTGCCATTCCTTGAGATCTACGTCGACGTCCCACTGGAGGTCGCCGAGAAGCGTGACCCTAAGGGACTCTACAAGAAGGCTAGAGAGGGCATCATTCCTAACTTCACCGGCATTAGCGACCCATACGAGGCCCCAGAGGCCCCAGAGCTCCACCTGCACACCGACAAGCAGTCCGTTGAGGAGTGTGTCCAGGAGATCGTTAAGCTGCTCAAGGCCAAGAAGATCCTCAACTAAAGACCTGTCTAATACTCAATACATTCGTATACATACTTGGCCTGGCCTGCCCTTACTTTTGCTCTAACCAGCACCTGGCGCTTAGCTTTTTTTTTCACCCCCTCTTTTCTTCCCACGCCTCTTTTTTTTTTTTTTTTTTTTTTTTGCTCCGCGCTTAGTAAATTTATCACCTACAAATTCACACCCACCACAGCCAATGACCAGCCGACCGCTCAGCGCGTTCGAGCGGATCCGAATGGAGCAGGAGGATTCTGGCAAAGACAAAAATGGTACTGGAGACGAGGAAAGCCAAACAGACATGCTTTCAGACCCCTCCGATGCCTCGCCTACCCCCACCACCATCCCCCAAGAACTCACCGGCTCCGCTTCTTCCCTCATTAGGAGCTCGCGACTCGCCGATTTAGGCAGTTTTCAGGACCGTCCGGCAAGGATTGGATCTCCCGCCTATACCGCCCTCTCCTTAAATAGGGGCGACCGCCTGCTCGTCCGTGGCTGCTACCGCATCGAGACCGATAAACCTGGTGCCATCAGCATCGACGGAACCCCGCTTGCCACTACCTCAACTCTCGTCAACGCCCCGGCCATCGCAGCGCTTCCCGTGGTCACGTGCACACCCTCACATGCACAGTCCACCCTGCCCGTGCCCGCCGCCGTCCGGCTCTACGAGTCTCGTGACGGCTCTGACGGCATCTGCAGCCTCTATCCGGCCCTGAAAAAGATCTACCCGGCGCGTAAATCGTTCGAGGTCGTCTTAGACGACGCCAGCGGATGCTACGGTACGACGATCCCAGAAGACTGGTACGCCGGCCTCGACCAGATCGACCAGGCTGGCAGAGTCCTCTTCGTCGGGCCTAAAAATAGCGGCAAGTCCACGTTCTTGCGGCTCGCACTGAACAGGGCTGTCTCTGCTTCTGCAGCTAGCTGTCCTGTCGACGTGCTCGATCTCGATCCCGACCAGACAGAGTACTCTCCGCCTCTCTGCATCTCACTGACGAGGCACTCGACTACGCACTTCGGCGCCTACTTCCCGCTGCAGAATGCTACCCAGGTCGTTAAACAGTCGTTCGTCGGGTTCACTGAGCCGCCGCGTGCTCCAGAGGTGTACACCTCCGAGATGAAGAGGCTGGTAGAGCTGGCAACTTCCCAGCAGTCTAACCATCTCTTCATCAACGCCTCGGCCGCATGGACCAAGGGGTTCGGCGTCGAGCTGATGCGCCAGCTTGCTGACCAGATGAACATTACGCGCGTGGTGTTCCTCACGAACTCTGAAAAGCCCGAGGCCGAGCGGTTCCTGCAGGTTCTCCCAGACTCCGTCGATGTCCTGCCCCTCACAGGATTCCACGTCCCGAGGGAGGAAGGTATCGACCGGTACAACTCGACACACCTTCATGCATTCAAACTACTTTCCTACTTCCACTCGACGGCTTCCGACCGTTTCGACTACTCTGCTCTGCTCCAGCACAGCCCCTACCGGCTCCCCTTCCACTACATCTCCCTGATCGGCTTCTACGGCTCCAGCCACTCGCTCAACAGGGAGGACCTCCCAGAATTGCTCGAGTTCCAGGTCGTGGCCATGCTTACCATGGACGGAGCCAACTACGCCGCGCTCCAAAAGAGTCAGATCCTACAACAGGAGCACCAGTCGCTGCCGCTGCTCTTCCCTGACTGCGGCTCGAGCATCACTAAACTAGACTACCGCTTCGAGGGGCTTGCACTCGTGCACTCTGTCAACGAGAACGACAGGCTGCTCAACCTGTACACGCCTATCCCAGCGAACGCCCTTGCACAGAAGCTCACTACAGGGAACCACTTGGTGCTCGTCAAGGGCAGCTCGAGCTACCCTGTCGAGGAGCTGTTCCCATCCTCTGTCTACGACGATGAGCCTTGCAACGTTCCGTACCTCTCCTTCAACACCGACATCGGCACGGGTGGCCGTGCCGTCGCTCCGCGCAGGAATATCCAGCGCAGAAATATCCATTGAAAAAAAAGGTTTCACTAAGATGCTTATATCACCCCCTCCGGGACACAATTCCCCCTTTGGGACAGCCATGCATAATCTGCAAAGACTCAGATTTTCAGATCTATCTAATCGTGACCGGAAAAAAGCTTAAATTTTTTTTCCGGATTTTTCACTCTCCCCCCCAGTTATACATCACTTTTTATACACATCAAATCACCAAATACCATGCCTCACACCGCTGAATACCTGCCTGCTGGCGAACTGGACATTTCGTCCGTCTTGCAAGGTGGCTACAACCACCCCCTGTCGAGAGCCTGGCAGCACGAGCGCCGCCTCAACAAGGACATGTTCATCTTCCCTCTTTTCATCTCCGATAGACCAGACGAGGAGGAGGACATCCCTTCGCTGCCTCACATCAAGCGGTTCGGCGTCAACAAGCTGATCCCGTACGTCGAGAAGCTCGTCAAGAAGGGTCTGCGTGCCGTCATCCTGTTCGGCGTCCTTCTGGACACTCCGAAGGACCCTGAGGGAACTCCGGCTGACGACCCCGAGGGACCTGTTATCCAGGCCGTCAAGGCCCTCAGAAAGGCCTTCCCTGGCCTCTTCATCATGTGCGACGTCTGCCTCTGTGAGTATACCTCGCACGGCCACTGCGGTATCCTCTACGAGGACGGCACCATCAACACCGAGATGTCGATCCGCCGTATCGCAGCCGTCGCCGTCAACTACGCCAAGGCAGGCGCACACTCCGTGGCCCCATCGGACATGATGGACGGCCGTATCAAGGCCATCAAGCGTGGCCTGATCGATGCCGGTCTTTCGAACAAGGTGTTTGTGATGTCGTACGCCGCCAAGTTCAGCGGCAACCTCTACGGCCCATTCCGTGACGCCGCCGACTCGTGCCCTGCCCACGGTGACCGCAAGTGCTACCAGCTTCCATCTGGCGGTGCCGGTCTCGCCCGCAGAGCCATGAAGAGAGACATGGACGAGGGTACCGATGCGATCATCGTCAAGCCATCGACGTTCTACCTCGACATCGTCAGGGACGCCTCCACCATGTGCGCCGACTACCCTATCTGCTGCTACCACGTCTCCGGCGAGTACGCCATGATCTGGGCCGCTGCCGAGAAGGGTGTCGTCGACCTCAAGACCATCGCCTTCGAGGCCCACTACGGTTTCCTGAGAGCTGGCGCCACGCTGATCATCTCGTACTTCACGCCTTACTTCCTTGACTGGCTGGACGAGACCGAGCCAATCCCTATGTAAGGGAGGCGGCGCTTGGAGCTTGCTTTACCCCGTTGCTTTTCCCCCCCTCCCTCTGCCCCACCACTTCCCAACCAACCCTACTACTTGCGCTGAGGAGCCGAAGATTCGTATGGACCTGTATATATGCAATATTAAATAAGATAGATGTCTAGTCTAGAGGGTGTACTGTATGTAGCGTGCATGCTCATGCGGCCATCGGTTGAGGAGCCTGCTCCTTGCGAGATCCCTGCTCTTGCGTCTCCTGTGGTGGTGCCTCTTCTTCCTTTGGAGACCCCTTTGGAGCCTCCGGCAGCTCTCCGAGCTTGGCAGAGGGCTCTTCGACCGGCTTTGCAGCCTCGGCCTTCTGCGGCGCGCTCTTGGCAGCCTCCTGCTTCTCCAACTGGTCGAGCTCCTCGTCGACCTCATCATCCAACGCCCTGTTCATCAGCTCTCCGAGACGCTCGGACAGCTCCTCCTGGTACTGGACGCCCTCCTCAGAGTCGTCCATGATCTTGTCGACCTTCTCCAGCGAGAGCTCGCTGTTGAGCTGCTTCAGCACCTTGTTGCCCTGCTCGAGCCCGTAAACGACGTCCTTCTCGATCAGCTTGAACTCGATCGTGCTGATCAGTTGCTCCAGCGTGTCCGACTGCTTCTCGATCGTGTCCAGCAGGTTCTCCTGGTACTTCTTCTTCTTGAGCGCCAGCAAGGCCCGCTTCTTGTTCCCCTGCCTCACACTCATCCGGGCTATCTGGTTCTCCCGGCGGATCACCACCTGGATCTTCGTTCTCGCCCTCTGCAGCTTGTCCCGCTGCAGTTTCAGCTCCAGCACAGCACGGTCCTGCGCCGTGATCGACGGCGCATGCCGCGTCTCTGAAGACGATGCGTTGCCCATCCTGATAAGAAAGCCAGTATATATAGAGGACTAAAAAGAGATTCCTCCCATTTTCACTGCGCTTTTTTTTCTACCACACTTTTACACACACACACACACACACACTATGGAGTACCTCTTCGATCTCGTCGAAGGAGCCACGAGGTGGCGCAAGTGGTACCACTCTGTCGAATCCGAAATGAGCAACGAGAACCTCGACAGGTTCTGGCTCGAGCGGCTCGCCGTCCCGTCGCTCGATAGTGCCGAGTTGCTTAACGAGTACTCCCAGTTTGTTAGCAAGAACTTCCCTGCTGATCAGTACGTCGACAAGATGAAACGGGCCCGTGAGGTCGAGGTCGTCGCGGAGCGGATTGCTGCAAAGCTGGAGAAGTACGAGGTGGAGCTGTCCAACGACCCGGCGGACCCTGCCAAATGGACGAGGTACTTGCAAGCGTGCAACAAGCTCAAGAACTCGGAGTTTAGAGTCCCACTCACTAAAGCCGTGTTCGGCCGAATGATTGGCAATACGCGCCCGAACGACGACAGGTGGCTCGAGCCGTGGGCCAAGTATGCTTCCTTTAAGCTTGAGACTGATGACAACAGGCTGTGCAAGGAGATGGTGACAAGGGTCGGCGGAAGCGCCATCCCGTTGGCGCTTACCCTCGGCGGAGATACCGAAGATATCTGGGTCGCTGTCGTCAGCGCCGCCTCGAGGGGCACCTACGACGAGTTGCTGCACGGCATCCTTGCAAAGGTTGCCAAGCAGTCGTCATGTGCGAACGGCGAGAAGGGCCCCGTCGATATCGTCAAGGGCATCTTCTACAAGTGCAAGGACAACCAGACGTTGAGGGACTGCATCGAGCTTGTGCGCCGGTGGGACGAGAAGGACGCGGGCAGGTCGTTGATAGAGGCTTTCCTCGACATGATCTCGTCGGACCCAAATACGTCTACAAGTGACTGGACGTTCTGTCTGGGCGTGGCTCAAGGCTGGCTCCCTGTCTCCATCCTCGAAGAACTGTACGACGTGTGTGCGTCCATCCTCGACCAGACAGAGAACCCACAGGAGCTGCTGTCCCTCTGGAGGTCGTACAAGCTGGCCTATGGGCTTGACAGTGGCAGTATGGACGAGTGGATGCTAAGACCGAAGCAGCAGCAGCAACAACAGCAGCAGCAAAGTAGTACTGCTAGTGGCACGAAACGACCTAGGGAAAACAGAAGAGACTTCCCCCGGCTTGATGCTCTTGCCCAGGCACTTGACGAGGGTCGCGAGGTCTACGTTACGGACATCTCGTTCAACGCCACCGAGGACGAACTGAAGGAACTCTTTGGGAAGTGTGGCGAGATTGAGGCCGTCAAGCTGCCCCTCAGAAGAAACGCCGACAAGCCCAAGTGCCACAACGACGGCTTCGGCTACGTCTCGTACGTGTCCAAGGAGGCCGCCGACAAGGCCGTTTCGGAACTTGACGGCAACAATTTAGGGGGCAGACCGCTGCATGTGGTCCCCGCCGAGCCTCGCAAGGTCAAGAGACAGCAAAAGCCCGGCTTTGAAAAACGCCAGAAACGGTTCGACCCGAAACGGACGCTCGCAATTCCTAATGCGCCGGCCACTCTGGCCCCGCTGCTCCAAGAGAAGATGCCAGGGGCCAAGATTGAACCCTTTGGAAACGGGTTCTATGCCGAGTTCCCTAGCGAGCGCGAGAGCGGAATGGCCTCGCTGTCGCTCGACGGCACGCCGTTGGGAGAGTCCGGTGCAGTGATCAGGTTTGGCTCGATCGGGGCCTTGAAAAAAAGAAAAGAGCGCGATTGAAAAATTTCTGAATTTTTTCTTTAATCTCTTTTTCTCGTTCATACACTACAGAGCTGACAGACGGGAGCGATGGACTCGAAGAAGTATCTGCAACGGTTCGGTTGGAAGGAGGGCGAGGCTCTGCAGGAAGGTGGTCTGAAGAAGCCTATTCTTGTGAAACACAAGTACGATCTGAAAGGTGTTGGCCGCGACATGGGAGACGGCGGAGATGCCTGGTGGGAGAGGCTGTTTGACGGCCAACTGAAAGCGCTGACGGTGAGCAAGTCGGACTCGGAGTCCATGGATACGACCGGTATGATGCCGACAATGTTCAACCAGCACAAGGACAAGATTGTGGCGAGCAGCATGGACAAGTCGCAGAACCCGCTGTACAAGATGTTTGTTCTGGGCGAGGTCCTTGAAGGTTCGATAGGGAGGCCTGTCGAGCACGCGGTGAACAAGCACTCCGTGAAGGACGTTGTCGAGCAGATTGCAGCCGAAGGGGACGAGCAGCTGATGATCTTTGACACTGGTGACCATGGCAGCGGTCATAGCCATAGCCATGGCAGCGGTCATAGTCATAGTCATAAGCACAGCCATAGTCATAAGCACAAGCACTCTAAGAAGGAGAAGGCCAAGGCCAAGAAGCAATCCAAGGTTAAGGCTGAGAAGGAGGCCAAACGCAGTCACAAGCGGAAGAGGTCCGCTGATGACGACTCCACGAAGGAGTCCGACAAAAAGTCCAGCAAAAAGCGGAGTCATTCGCGCAAGCGCAAGCATCTCTAGACGGCGTGCGTCTGGACTACTAATAATATAGCATGTACCTATAATAGAGCATACAATGAAGAAGGGGGACCGAAGGAATTGCCGGTGGGGGGAGGTATCCTGGTGAAGCCAGTGTAACATTCGGTGGATTTCCCTCGCATAGTCGCGAACTTTTTCCCCTACCATTTCAGCCAGCATTTCAGCTAGCGAAATACCTAGCGAAATACCTGGCATTTTCTCCCTCACGGCCTAACATTTTTCCCCCAGCATTTTCCCCCGTATGCACTGGTGCGTCACCTGCTGCAGTTAGGAGTATTGGAGAAAGACGGGGGTAGCAAGAAGCGAACAAAAAGCGGTTGGTGGCGATCTGATATCTTGCCGTGTGATTGTAGGGCAAGGAGTCCGCGTGAAATATCCGGCGCCCGAGCAGACCGTCCTTGGCAGAAACAGTGTACCCCGTTGTCCTCTCCCCCTGGCACCTCCCCCTGGCCTGATTCGCTAGCGAGTCCCTGTCAGCTTCTCGATTTGGCAGTCGACCGTTTAATCGCACTGCGGAAAATCTCTCTCACTGTGTACCAGACAACTCTCCCCCCCTCCCATTCCAACTTGCTCCAGTGCTTTGAGGCTGGTTAAAGTTAAGGGAGGCGACACGAAGCGGAGTATTGCCTGGCCTTGCCCTCTAGTTTGCTCAGGATACACTGTAGAATCACTCTGAAAGGATGTACCCGTCATACAACGGCGCAGCGCCGGCCCAGTACGCTTCTGGAGGTGGTGGCAGCGCAGTTAACGGTACAGTTTCTAGCTCCAGCACATCGTCCGTCCAGGGCATCAGGAGCACGCCGATGTCCGGAGCGGGCACATGTACGAGCGTGAGCACGAGCGTGGACACGGGCGCGGGCACGGGTGCGGGCACGGGCACGAGCGCGGGCACGAGCAGTGACAAGCAGTCGAACACGAGTACAGTGTCTGTACACCGCAGACACAGACTGATCGCACCAGCGCCGGCGCGTGCTCCACCACAACCACAGGCTCCTCAGATGGGCGCACTCTACGGAGCACCAGTGCAAGAGATCCGCGTGCTACCATCCGTGGAGGAGGAGCAGCAGCAGCAGCAGCAGCTACAAATGCAGCAGCAGGCTGGGCCTTACCAGCTTCGACCACAGGCGCCACCAATGAAGAGCGACATTTTTCCGTCGCACGCTTACACGGTTATGCTGCCACCGCCGCAGCGCATGAAGCGCGGGCTGCCAGAGTCGTACAAGCAGTCAAAGTACGGCGGGAACCCGCAGATGCTTCTGAAGATGAAGTTCGACGACCCTTGCAGGCGGTACAAGAGCGTCGACAACCAGAGCCAGATTCCTTCAGACAGGTACGTGGCGGCCGACTCGACGGCCGACCTGACGCGGTTCACAGAAGAGGACGTGGCGGTGATTAGGACTTTGCTACCGCTCGCCGAGGCGCACAAGTGGAAGTATCTGGCGAACAAGCTGTCGAAGCTGCGGTCGAAGAAGATCACGCCGGACTACTGCTCGAAGAAGTTCCACCAGATGTACGGGCTGCCATTCAGCCCGGTCAACTGTACATCCGGCACTACGGTGCACCCGGGTTACATCATGAAGGTCCAGGCTGCGGAAGGAACCGATCAGGACGCTGCAGAGTCGGACTCGGAGGGGCTCTTAGGGAGCTCTCTTCCGTACGTTTTGTGCAAAGACGGGTGGAATTATATAGAGTAAAATGGTATTGGACATGAGAAATGACAACGTTTGTTTAATTGTAAATTGAGCTAATTGTGGAGAGTTTCAAGCGATATTACTGCGAGGTGATACGAGTGTTTCACATTTTTATTTGGGGATACAGCGAGAAAAGGACGCATAACGAAGCTAACTGACGATACAACCACGTTGGTATGCACCCTTCCAACCGAAACCCCTGTCCTGACCCATTCCCAAACGGTCCTCCCGAAACGGTCCTCCTCCTCTCTATTCCGCATTGGGAAATGTCAAAAAAAAAAGTAGTGCAGACTACTCTTTACCCCGGATCCGACATAGGTTCTTTCCACATATCGTCTATGCAGACATTCCGCCGCTTCTTTTCGACCGTCAAGACGGGCGCCAAGTACACCGAGTCATTCAAGGCGTACGCTTTGGATGCCAACAACAAGCCGTGCTCGTTTTTCCATGACATCCCGCTGACCCTGGACGTCGAGGCCCAGACTGCCAAAGTGGTCATTGAGATCCCGAGAAACTCGCAGGCCAAGTTCGAGATCAACAAGAGCGAGCCGCTCAACCCGATCAAGCAGGACATCAAGAAGAGCAAGCCGCGGTTCGTCAACAACGTGTTCCCGTTCAACGGTTACCCGTGCAATTACGGCGCCTTCCCGCAGACCTGGGAGGACCCGGCCCACATTGAGCACACCTTCTCCGGCGACAACGACCCGGTCGACATCGTGGAGCTCGGCGGCGCCCGCGGCGAGGTCGGCGAAGTGAAAGATGTCAAGATCTTGGGGGCTCTGGCCATGATCGACGACGGTGAGATGGACTGGAAGATCCTGACGATCGACCTCAAGGACCCGCTGGCCGCCAAAGTGACCGATCTGTTCGACATCCAGTCGCAGATGCCAGGCTTCTTGCCCGAGCTGCGCAAGTGGTTCCGCGACTACAAGTGCCCACAGGACAAGCCAAAGAACAAGTTCGCCTACCTGGGCCGGTACCTGAGCGCCAAGCAGGCCACCGAGGTCGTTGCCAAGCACCATGAGCTCTGGAAGGCCCTCGTCAAGGGTAAGGCCACGGGCGAGAAGCTGCCGGTGATCACCAACACGTCGCTCGACGGCACACCTGGCTACGATGTCTCTAGTAGTGAGCTGCAGCTTTCCAAGGAGGAGCCGGCCGCCCCAATTGCCAAGGACAACGACACCATCTACTACTACAAGTAGGGGGGCCGGCCAGAAAGAGAATCCCTAAGGGGCCTGAAAAACTCCCCAAAGGCCTAACTAGAAGGCCTCACTAAAAAAACCCACACTGTATATAAAAACTCTTAACGACGACATTTTTTTATTGAGAGTTATAAGAGCCTGAAAATTTCTTAGCGGGGCCCTCTCATTGTTTTGTATACACTCTCCATTGCGCAAGATGCCGTCGACGGATCCCTCTGAGGCCGCCGCGTACGAGCCCACGGACGACTGGACGTTTGAAAATGCCCTGCTGCTTCTGGAGCAGACGAAGCAGGGTCCAAGGGAGGACAAGATGCTCGCCAAGTGCCTCGAGGCCTACCTAAAGAAGAACAGCGACGTCATCACCAATGGCTCTGTTCCCTTCTCTACGTGCGCCACGAAGGGCAGGCCGGACCAATGCGGTGCAGGCTGTGACGCCGGACAGCTGCCTAAGCAGGTCACCATCCGGGGAATCACGTACAAGAACACACTGTCGGAATCGCGGCAGGAGTACGTGCGGGAGATCGCCAATGCCTTGCACGTCGATCTCGCCGAGGCTCTGCGCATCTGCGTCACTGCCGCCAAGCGGATCCCCTCCAAGGAGCCCGTGCATCTGACGGAGGCTAGTGCCCGCAGCTTCGAAGAAAGCTCCGAGAGCTCGAACGAGGTGTCCTACTTCGCCACCCGGGTCACGAGGGAGCAGCGGACGGCCATCCGGATCGCCCTGCTGCTTATTAAGAGCAAGCACGTTGGTGGTACAACCAAGACAACGCGCGAGATGCGCGCCACGCTCGAGGCCGACGGCCACCTCATCATCGAGAAGCAGCTCGACAACATCGGTGCCGTGTACAAGCTGATCACGAAGCCCACCACTGATACGCTGCTCGACCAGCTCATCAAGCGCGAGTACTGCCTCACGCTGCTCGACTTGCTCAACTACCTCTGCTACCTGATCCTCGCTTCCCAGCACGGATTCACAAAGCCGACCGTTTCCAAGTGGTTCCGTTTGATGCAGGAAACAGCGTACTTATCGGGCGCTCCAGCCAAGACGGCTACTTTGGAGGCCCTCGCTACCGTCACGACGCTGCTCTTCCTCGACCTCGACTTCAACTTCGGCTCGCTCGACGACCAGTCCTCCTACATGAATGATGCCACCGACTTGAAGACGATCACAGACGTGCTGCAGAATTCTGCCCCTAACCCGGTCATCCTCTATGCCTGGAGTATCGTCCTCCACAGAAAGCACGTCGTCATGACCGCAGCAGACCCGGACAACGCCAGCGCCAAGGCCATCGTCTCCAAACTCGGATCGCTGCAACAGATTCAGAAACTCTTCACATCTTTTGCTGCCAAAGCCGCCAAGCTCGACGTCTCATCTGCCGTTCTCAAGTGTCACAAGAGACTCACCTACGACCAGATCTACTCGGATATCCTCGGATCCTTCGTCGTCGCCTTTGTGCCCTACGTTAAGCTGACCGACAACAACATGGTTTCCATCTCCGAGATCATGTCGACGGTGTCCGATGCTGTTGTCCAGCGGTTCTTTGAGAACGCCGCCACTGAAGAGATGCTTTCGTTGGCCCGTGCCAAGCTGCCGATCTCCTTACGCTCTTTCCTTGCCGTCTGCAGCATCAACACAAACCTCGCAATCGAGGAGATGCGCTCCTTCTCATCCTACATGGCCGTCCTTCCTCAAAAGGACTTTTACTACAAGTACGCCATCGACGACGAGAACCCGGACCTCGTCCGCCTCACACAGGACATCGAAGTTTTCCCGCCTTATGAGACATCTAAGGAGATGTCTCTCCACCTCAAGGCCGGAACTCGTGCCCAGATCTTCCCGTCCTCATCGAAGGATAACGTCGTTGTGGCCTTCATCTACGAGTACTCTGGCTGGGCACTTCTCGGACGAATTCTCAGAAACTTGTCGATGCGGTTCGACAATACCCCTGAAAAGTCGGACCTGCTGATCCAAATCTACAAGATGCTCGCCAAGGTCTTCAGTGAGTGCGACGGCGAGACTGCCGAGCAGATATTCTTTGCACTCGATTCCTTTGTCGGCAAGAACGATGCTATCGATACCACGTTCCGTATCCTCGACCAGGTGCTCGCGCTTCGTAACGTTCCGTTGCTTTCTGCCCTTATCGACTTCATCACATCGATCGCCAGCAACAGATACACCTACCGTGTTTGGTCCTACCTTTACAAGTCGAACATGCTTGGACTGAAACCATCCGGAGAACTCGCCTCCACAGTTCTGGGCACCACGGAGGTCGTCTCTGGAAGATACGACTTTACCATTTCCCTGATCGGTTTGACCTCTGTCCTGACCAGGAACTGCATTAGAGTCGACAGTAAAGTCTCCAGAAAGTTGAAGGCACAGGTTGTCGACCGACTCATCATGTACCTGCTCCAAGTCTTTGAGAATTTCTCGAACTGGAAGTACATCTACGATAGCGACCGTCTCAGAATCGGCTCCGAGATCGTCAGATTGTTCAACCTCATCCTTGAATCGCTCTACGGAGTCGACGAGCACTCAAAACCAGAGCAAAAGGTCAACGGCGCATTTGCTCTGGCTGCCGAGCGCCTCATTTCATCTTTCCTTGTCTCTGGTGTCGAGGACGTCCGCTCAATGAAACCAATCTTTGCCTCTCTGAACAACGTCACCTCGAGCTTTACGGAGACGATGTCCAATGATCTGGCCGGCCAGTGGAGTTACTTCTGGTTCAACGATGCCTTCCAGTTCTGCACAACGCTTCTCAAGGTTCGCTCCTCCATCCAAAAGGAGCCTTCCACCTTCGAGTCGATGCTCTACAGTTACCTTCCAAAGTTCATCAACCTTTACTTGAACAACTTCGACAAGCGTATCCGTGTGGCCGAGCTGTTAACATATCTCGTGGGAGCCAAATACGATTCCGAGCCACCTTCGCTTCTCACGCATCTGAAGCAGACGCACACTGAAACCTTGCTCCGCTGTCTGAGCATTGATATGGCCAACCGTGCCGAGTCGTACGCTCTCAAGATCAACCTTTACGACTTTTTCTCTTCTGTCATGGAAGGTAACCAAGAGGGACTATCCATAGTGTTCATTACCGGTGAAGATATCAAGGACTCGCTTCAGACGAAACAAAAGTCGGGAAATAACTTCTCACTGCTTGATATCATGAAGCAGGATGTTTCGATCATTGGGCAGTATCCAAACAACGTGGCCCTTCATCTTGTTGATGCTATTGCACTTGCATTCAGCTCTTGGACGACCGCTGAACAGGAGTCTGACGATACCAACTTTGTGAAGCAGCTTCTGTCCAAGCTTGACGAGTATCCTGACCACGTCCCAGAGGACTGCACCGATGGCAAGAGGTACATCGAGTACTGCTACGAGGTGCGCCTCCTTTCCAAGGTTGCTGAGATCATCTCTCTCTACCTCTTTGTCTCGAAGAACGCACAGTGCAAAGACCTCATTTTGAACCGTCTCAACCAGGATTCTTTTGTTGACTCACTCGGATCGAAGTTCCGCATTGTGGGATACAAGAAGTCATTACAGGACTCTGTTAAAACCGATTTCCACAGTGCCTGGCCTCAGTTCAGACTCGAGCAGTTCATCAAGGCGTCTGGATACAGAGAGCACAGGTTTGGCGTCGAGTCGATCTACAGCTTCACCCTGATGCGGATGCTGCTGGGTGACAATCCAAAGTGGCCTGCAATGAAGAAGGAGATCACAGATGCCAGCATCAACATGCAGTATGCATCTGCCCAGATCTCTGCGGCCAAGGCATGCGGTGCTCTGATCACTTGCCTGTGCAAAGTCGCCCCAACAGGACTTTCTCCACAGTGCCTGCAACTGGCAGGCACATTGCTGCGTGCTTCTGACGAGGAGGAAGTTCCAGCTCCACTGTTCGAATCTATCTTCAGAGCCAGAATCGAGCTGGCATTCTTTATCTGCATGACGTTCTCACGTCGCAAGGACTACAAACCATCTGACGCTGTTCTGTTCAACGTGATCACCTCGGCTGAGTGCCTGTTGGATTCGAAGGATATCAGCCTGGCTGAAGGTCTCCTTTCGCTGAAGGTCACATTCTACAAGCCGCTTCTGCGTATTCTGCTCATTTGCATCGAGATGATCCCTAGGGACACTCACATCCTCGTTGAGTACTCTGCCACGTTCTGTGACATCTTTTCTGAGACTATCTGCAGATCGTCCAAGATGTTGTTTAACAGTGTTAGGTCGCAAGGCCTGTCCTCTCCAAATGGAGAGCTTGGAAACTCTCAGCTCGTTTCCAAGCAGGTTGACGATCTGACGCTTCTGCTTTCGATGCTCCAAGCCTTCCTGAGGCTTCCGCTTCCAGATGAGCTGGACAACTCGATTGCAACTGCATCCATCAACACGGGCCTGTTTTCTTCTGTTTGCACGGCGTACAGTGTGTCCCACCTGATCAAGGTCAACGACGAAGAAATCTTTGCAGATTATGCACTGATGTTCTTGTACAACATGGCCGGCGACCGGGTGATGGCCCAGAAGATGATCGCACATGGAATTTACAGTGTTATGATCGAATCCCCTATCTCTGTGCGGATCCAGCGTGGAAATATCAGACCTTATGCCGTGTCTCGGTCTAGATTGCACCATCTTTGGAGTGACGGATTGCTCCCAATTGTCCTGACCCTCCTCGGGTACTTTGGCGAGTCTGTTCTTGCCGAGACCTGTATGCTTACGACTGCATTTGGCCGCCAGATCGGTTCGACCCTTCAGGCCTGGTACGAATCGGATTCCTCGATCAGTACCCAGTTCATTGAGGAGACATCGCAGATCATTCTGCTTGCCAAGGCATTGAACTCACTGGATGCATACAATTACGTGCGTAACGCCACTAACGAGAACAACCTGCAGATCCGGCTGATTCCAGGTCTGGATACTCCAGAGGAGCGGAAGAAGCTGAGCAGTGCGATGAACTACCTGATCTCTCATCCAAAGTATCTGACGCTGCGGATCGTTCCGTCCAACCCAGAAGAGCAGCGCGTGCTGCAGTCCGACGACGGAGTTAAGTTCATTGAGAGCGTGCTGAACCAGTTGAAGGAGCTCAAGGGCTCTCTCGAGTGAGAGACTATTACTTGTATACTAATCAAAACTATACTATGCGAAAATGTCTATTTAGGAAAGGTCTAATGCTTGCGAATGTCTTTGAAGGACACGCCACTTCTCTCTGTCGTACTCACCCATGACCATTGACGGCATGGATTGGTCGGTGGAGTCGGAACTGGAAGTGTTCTCATTTTCATCGTCCTCATCCTCGTTGTCATCGGCCTCGTCTTCCTCCATGCAGACGGCTATGTCGTTGTGCTCCAAAGGAGACTTGTGCAAGCCGCGGCTGGACACAGAAGAGTGGGTCTGATGATGCGAGTGGTGGTTGTTGTTAATGCTACCGGAGCGCTTTGATGGCGAGCTCTGGAGAGCCTTGATGTACTCGAACGTCAGCTCTGGTTGCGACTGCGAGTGGGCACAGTGCTTCCGCGAGAAGCTGTCGGCGCGAACGATACCCGTCGTGGACGAGAATCTGACGCTTCTGAGACGTTTCAAAGGACTGGTATTGTTTGAAGCGGGGAATGGCGGCGCACATTTCTTTGGCGAATATACAGCCGACCGGAGAGACATGTTACTTCTCTGGTAGTGCAGGCCGGATGTGTTGATGCGGAGAGTTCCAGAGATAGTCTTCCTATGGCTGAGGCTGTGAGAAGGCGACGGTGATGGAGGAGTGCCCGAGGAGTTGTGCCTCTGAGGGCTGAGCTTCGTCAACGTTTCGTATGACTGGTAGAAACTCTTGTGGGTAATTGAGTTGAGATCATCTGTAGCCTCAATGTTTCCATAGAGTGTCTCCAGCTTGTCCTTCGAAGGGCTCGAAGGAGTGGTCATGAGCTCGGCGGCAGCAACTTCTTCAGAGAGTGTGGATCCGAGGTCACTGTACGAGCGGACTAGCTCAAGTGGTTGGAGCTCTGTCCTCTCAGGTGATGATGGAGGAGGAGGAGGACCAGGGTAGAGCTGGCTGGTCGAGGCGAACACCTTGCTGTTGATCATACCCAGGCGTTCCCTATTCCGATGCCAGTGATCAGCATTGTTATTCCACGAGTCGAGGGAAATGTGGCGCATTCTATCCTGGTCTTCCTCTTCTTCATCCTCCTCTATAGGAATCTCTTCCATGTTGTCATCGGTTCCAGTTGAGAACATCGGCCAGCGATCGGTCGAGACCTCTGGGATATCACTGAGGTTTTTGAGGACGTCATCGATGGAGTCGTTGTCGGGCAGTCCAGAAAGATTGTCCAACGAGTCAATTGGGTCGATGCTTCTAGCGGGGAATCGAAAGTGCGATTGTGTTGGAGACGGCTGCGGGGTCTGTGCGTTCTGGATGGTATCGGCGGGGAGTGAGAGGGGCGGAACGACGTTGATGTTCTTCAACGACTGCTCGCTGTCCGAGAACTGACTGTCCGGAAGGAGCACTGGAGAGCGAGCGGGCGAGGCAATTGGTGTCGACTTCTCCGAGATGGTTTCGATGCGTGCGACCTGATTTGGCGGGGTCGATGGTACCGATGGCACCGATGGCGCTGATGCTGAGGCTTGTGAGATCGATCTGGATCCAGTGGAAGAGGCAGATGCCACCGTCGTCTTCTCAGCGAGTTGCGGAACAAGGGTCTGCATAGAGTCCTTCACTCTAACGGTCTTGTCCGAGCTCGAGCCGGTATTGATACTCTCCTGGTTGAATTTCAGTGCGGAGGCCAGAGAGCCAGAGGATGGTGAGAACGACCTCGCCTGGCCGTCGAATTGCAGTTCCGGCTGGGCAGCGACGCCGTCTAGCTGGTCATCGGTACCGCGCTTGCCGACGACGAGGTGGTCGAGCTTCTCCATGAAATCTGCGCCGATTCCAAAGACCGCCACGATGAAGAGAGCAAAGATAGCGACGATGTAGCTGCGAGCGTTGGCTGCCACCACTTCCCACAAGTTAGTGCCGAGCCAGTAAGCGCCGCTGACGAGCACGAAGAGCTCCATGGCGAGCAACGGCAGGACGGTGAACGTTCTGGGAGTGGAAATAACGGTGCTGATCATTGTCATGGTACAACAGAGAGATGCAACGATGAAGGTTATAAGCGCTGGGGAGCGGCGGTACGGTCGGGAGGTGACGAGGACTGCGATGTCCAGGCCTGCTATTCCGCACAGCACCGCTGCGACGAGGAGCCGCAGGACATTGAGCGCTCTGGCGGAGAGCATGAGTCTAAAGACTGGAATATGGAATAATGTGACTGGTTAAGTTAATTAGATGCCGACAGACCGACCAAGTACGGCCCAAGCTGCGGGGTGCATCAGATTAAGCAGGGGGCCCAGAAATTTTTCAGATGTACATAACTCCCTGTTTACGAGTTGCCGGAATAGGCAAGGTAGGATCCCAGGATCCGCTAGGAAAAACTGAGGAAAAAAAACGGAGAGTTTCATCGAGTGAAACATCCCTGCACAACATCTGTCAATTAATCGATTGGGGTTTGTTGGGCCCGCCAGGGGAGAGAAAGAGAGATCTGACTTGCGTGCTGGGTGGTGGGGGAGAGAGCCTCGACCCAGCGAAAAGTGAGGGAAAGAGAATTTATAGGGGGAGAAGCGAGGGGGGAAGCGAGGGGATTTCTACCCTCTATATAGCATAAAAGGACTGATTTTCTCCTGACACCAATGTCCGAACAGGAGCCGCTTATTGGCAAGAAGGCACCGGAGACGGCGGCACCGGAGGCGGCTGCACAGGAGGCAGCTAAACCGGAGGAATCTGGCCCTGCTCAGATGGAGCAAGGGCATGCCCTGCACAAGGAGGTGTCTGGCCAGGAGGAGGCGCTAGCACACTACGAGGAGCTCAAACAGCACTACCACGAGCCGACTCCGCTGCGCCAGTTCATCTACGACACGATCCTCTGGTTCTACAAGGTGGTGTTCGACTGCTTCTTCCGGGAGATCCGCCCGCGTGGCGCCTTCCGTCTCCCCAAGTCGGGTCCGGTCGTCTTTGTGGCTGCGCCGCACGCCAACCAGTTCGTTGATCCGATTGTGCTCCAGTTGCAGGTGAAGCACGAGCTGAATCGGCGGATCTCGTTCCTGATCGCCGAGAAGTCGCACAGGCGTCCGTTCATCGGCCTGATGTCGCGGTCGCAGCTCTCGATCCCCGTGCAGCGGGCCCAGGACAACCTCAAGGCCGCCACGGGCACCGTCAAGCTCGACCCGAACGACCCGACCCACATCATCGGCGAGGGCACCAAGTTCACCGAGGAGTGCGAGGTCAAGGGACTGCTTGCGCTGCCGAAATCGCTCGGCATTGGCCAGATCGGCAAGATCGTCTCAGACACCGAGATCTATCTCCGCAAGCCGTTCAGATACGCCAACGACAAGTCCAGGGAGGAAGGTGAGAAGCTGTTTGCCGAGGGTTCTCCGTTCAAGACGGCCGCCAAAGTCGACCAGTCCGAGGTGTATGCGCAGGTGTTCGAGCACCTGGCTCACGGCCACTGCGTGGGAATGTTCTCCGAGGGCGGCTCCCACGACCGTCCAGACCTGCTCCCACTGAAGGCCGGCGTCGCTGTGATGGCCCTCGGCGCAATGGACGCCAACCCGGGCACCGAGGTCAAGATCGTCCCCTGCGGCATGAACTATTTCCACCCGCACAAGTTCCGTTCGCGCGCCGTCGTCGAGTTCGGCTACCCTATAGATATCAGCCAGGAACTCGTTGACCGGTACGCCGACCCGGCCACCACAAAGGAGGCCGTCAACGAGCTGCTCGACACGATCACCAAGGCATTGAAGTCTGTTACGGTCACTTGCCCCGACTACGAGACTCTCATGGTCGTCCAGACTGCCCGCCGTCTCTACTCCAACAGCCTCTCGAGCACCTTGACGCTGCCTGCCATCGTTGAGATGAACAGAAGACTGCTCAAGGGCTACATGGCCTTTGCCGACGTGCCTCGTGTCAAGCAGCTGAGAGAGGACATCCTCGACTACAACCAGAACCTGAGAAGTTTGAAGATCCCTGACCACCTGGTCGAGAGACCAACCGAGCGCATGAAGATTGCCGTTCTCGGCGAGCTGCTTGCCACCGTTGCCAAGATCGCCGTCCTGGGATCGCTGGCCCTGCCGGGAAGCATCCTCTTTGCACCTATCTTTGTGCTCGCCAAGAAGATCTCCGAGCGCAAGCGCCAGCAGGCACTGGCGGGATCGACGGTGAAGATCGAGGCCAAGGACGTCATTGCCACCTGGAAGATCCTCGTGAGTATGGGTATTGCACCGGTGCTGTACACAACTTACTCGATCCTGGGTGCATACCTCCTGAGAGAGTACGTCAGCGAGACGATGTCTGTCATCAAGGCGTTTGTATTCTTCTACCTCTTGTCCGTCACGATCACGTACTCTGCGCTCATCTTTGGAGACAGAGGCCTGGACCTGATCCGGTCGCTGCGCCCGCTGTGGTTGATGCTGGTGGACTCGAAAGGTTTTGCACGGTTGCAGGAGCAGCGGTCGACGCTGGCTAAGGAGATCACGGAGGCCGTTAACGAGTACGGTCCGCAGATCTACCCGGACTTCAACCTGAAGGAGTACGACCGGCGCGCGACGAAAGTGGGGGGCACGGACTCCGACGGGGAGGAGGATGAGGAGGAGGAAGAGGATGCTGCCGAGGAGAGAAAGACACAGGAGCTGCGGCGCAGACGTGCCAGAAAGCAGGCCGCACACATGGAGAAGATCGGCGGTGTGCCGATCCTGAACGACGACGAGGATACTTCTGGAAACGGCTTCTCGTCGGCATCAACGAGTGATTACGAGATGGTGTCCGAGGATGAGAAGGAGGCGGAGCGGGTTGTTGCGTCGATGGTGCACGAGAAGGTGATGAAGGAGTTCCAGGAGCGGCAGTGACGTATAAATATAAGCAAAATCTATTAAACAATGGGAGGGAGGATTGGATATGTGAGTGAGTCAGAACGAGGACCAGTCCCAGTCTGCCGGAATGGCGCCGACGAAGGCACTGCCGCGCCTGCCGTTGGCCTTGTTCTTATTGTAGTCTTCGGAGCCGCCGAGGTTGTGGTCTGCAGAGGTATGGTCCTTGACGAACTGCTCATACTTGGCAGCGCAGTCGATGCAAACCTTGGAGAGGTACTTCTCGGAGGGCCCGTTGATACCGTCATCCTCGGCGCCGAAGATGGCGAAACGGGCATCCTTGTCGAGGTAGATGTAGTTTCTGAGGCAGTCTCCACAGAAGAGCTCTCCGCAGGCGCGGCAGTGGTGCTTGCGGCGAGCTGGCGTCATGTAGTTGAAGACCCGCTTGCAGCGGAAGCAGCTGAAGCGCGACGAGTTTGGTTTCCAGTGGCGTCTAGTAGGCCCCCACTCTTCTGCCGGGACGGTACCGTCGGAACCTCTGAGGTAGTTCCAGTAGGACGATATAGAGGACGTGGACGCGACGGAGGACGCCGAAGAGGACGAGACCATGCGCGGCCGCTGGTTCGAAGCGATCGAGGGGAGCGACGACTGGCGGTAGTCGAGCGGAGAGACGCTCCCGTTTCCCGGTGCTCCGACGCTCGAGCTGACGCTGCTGTGGCTCACCGCGCCAAGCCCGCCGTCGGGCTTGGAAGGGTCGAAGAGCGCCAGATTTGTCGTCGAGCGGAGCACCGCCGGGGTGTAGAGCGGCCTGCGCTGGGAGTTGATCTGCTTGAGGTCGGCGTTCGACGAGTCCCTGAACGGAGAGCCCGTTCTCTTTGGCGGGGTCGTCGAGACGAGCGAGCTCGAGCTGTCTTGGCCGGCGCTGCCGAGGATGGTCGAGGGGTTTACGGATGACGGCTGGTAGGTCTGGTGGGGTTGCTGTGATAAATGCGATAACTGTGTGTTCTGTTGCTGTTGCGGTTGCTGTTGCTGTTGCTGTTGCTGTTGCTGTTGTGGTTGTTGCTGGGCAAGGTGCGAGTGCTGTGGTGCAAGCTGGACCTGTGGCGACTTGCCAAGGAGCTGTGAAGCAAGCTGTGCGGTGGAGTGTGCCTGCTGTGCCTGCTGTGCCTGCTGTGAGGGCTGTGACTGTGCCTGCTGTGCCTGCTGTGCCTGAGTGCTCTGCATCTGGGCCTGCTGGGAGCGCGGCGAGAAGCGGCGCTGCTGCTGCTGGAGCGGCGAGGCTCTGTGCTGTGCCGGGAGGCGCGCCATGGCGGACTGGGAGTCGTACGAGTGCGGGTTCGGGCTCTGGCGGGGCAAGGCGGCGCTGAGCGAGTTTGGAGAAACAGAGGCATTTGAAGGGTGGGAGGTTGCTGGAGAAGCGGACTGCTGGTTGCCCGCGGAGCCGGCGAGCTGGCTGCGGTTGTTGTTTGGGGCCTGGACACCCGCCTCGGCAGCAGTGTAGTTGCTGCTGTCCAT
>JADIOY010000029.1:0-60647 GCA_018344475.1 Xiuguozyma silvatica | reverse complement strand
GCCGAGAGGCACCGGAAGTAGGTGCCGCGGCTCGAAAACGGTTCCCCTAGCCGACCGTGGATACTGTGAACCCGCAATCTCGTTCGCCATTCCCGTTTGGCATTATCGCTTGGCATTATCGCTTGGCATTATCGTTTGGCATTCTCGTTTGGCATTCTCGTTTGGCATTCGGTCGTCCCTCTGCCCACCTCCATCTTTCCACGGCCCCTACTCGGGATTCCCCCCAGGGGCAGATTCATGGCCGGCGGGGTCCTCGATCAACCATAGGCCTTCTTGCGCCAGGCCATGATGGACAAAAACGACAAACCTTCGGTTAAATCAGCGGTGAACCTGACGAATATCGTGCCGTCTGATCGCAACGCGCAACGGGCAGAAGCTGCCAACCAAGCCTTCAAAGTCCAGTCCGGCTCTACCGCGTTAGCGCCAAGCGCCTCGCAGGGTCGCCGGAGAGAAAAAAAAAAAACACGCCAGAAGCGGCCCGCGGCCGGACCCCATGGTCTGTCTACCGGTAGGGGTGGCGCAAAACGGCCCCGAGTGCCGCCGCCCGGTGCCCGGCCCGTTTGCGATAATCTACCGAGAAGATTTGGCGGGCCGTTAAATACTTCTAGATCTTTGCCGTTGCTCTGAAAAGAACCCTCTAAAAAGAGACCCCTATAATAGACCCCTATAATAGACCCCGCTAATAGACCCCGCTAATAGACCCCTCCAATAGGCCCCTTTTCTTTACACATGAGCGACCAGTCGTCTCCAGAGCTGAACGACGAGCCCAACCGCCTCGGCAGGCTCGCGGCACTCAGTGGCAAGAAGCGCGGATACGTGAGGTCCTCTAAAGCGTGCACTCTCTGCCACAAAAGGAAGGTCAAGTGTGACCTCGACAGGAAGCCCGAGAACTCACGCTGCACCAACTGCGAACTTCTCGCTGCAGACTGCGTGCTGTACGTGCGAAAGAAGCGACGCAAGAACAGAAACAAGGAGGAGATCCTCGCCGAGAAGCGCAAGAAGCTCGAGCAGACCAATCACGACACCGTCCCGGACAAGAAGCCCGAGCATACACCGAACGACACCGTCCGGGACAAGATCCGGAAGCACTTCTTCGACGACAAGAGTGGCCAGCGGTTCGAGAATGTCACACGGCCCAACTTCCAGAAGGACTTCCCCTCGCTGAACGGGATGACGCTCGACCCGAAGGACGTGCTCAAGGAGGAGATGTCGACGTTGCTCTCGACCGAGCTGCTCGTCTCCTCGACCGAACCGTTCATGACGGACATCGCCAACGGCGTCGTCCAGTACTATCAGCAGGCTGGCTACACGAGGGTGTACAACCTGGACGAGATGGACCTTCAAGTCCTGGCGATGTACGGCTGCTTCACCCTCCCCGAGGAGCACCTCTGCTGGGAGCTCATAGACAAGTTCTTCGAGGTGTTCAACCCGCAGTTCCCCGTCATCGACAAGAGGTGCTTCTACCGCGACTACGCTAACCTCCGCAAGCCGCCGAGCCTCCTCCTGCTACAGACCGTGCTCTGGGTCGGCGCACTACACAGCGACTGCATCCACAGCGAGCGCGGCAGCCACATCAGCAGCACCTGCGGCGCAGAAATCCTCTTCAAGAGAGCCAAGGTGATCTATGACTACTCCTTAGAGGCCGACCCGCTCGCTCTCGTGCAATCGCTGCTCTGCTTCGGCATGCACTACGAAAACATGTCTACCCTCGGTAAGAACGACTCATACTGGACCAAGGCCGCCATCACTATCGCCCTGCAGTACGGTTACCATAGAGGCGGGCAGGGAAAGCTCAACGCCGAGCAGAAGAACATGATCAAAAGGCTCTGGTGGATACTCGTGCTCAAGGACAGAATGGTCTCCCTTGGATTCGGCAAGCCGCTTATGATCAACCTCTCAGAGTGCGACGTTCCGATGATCACCAAGGCCGACTTTAGAGGATGCGACATGTCCCCCATCGAGATTGACTTCACTATCGCCCTTGCCACCTTTGGCGAGATGGTTGGTAAGGTGGTGTCCGAACAGGGAAGAATGACCAAACTCGCCGCCCAGGGCGTCTGCATAACTCCGCTGCTGAAGAAGTGCGACTCCCTGATGATCGCTTGGCTCTGGGCCCTCCCAAACAGCCTGCGCTTTAAGGTCAACGATACCTCCTCGCACCACTTCCTCACCGCCATATTAGACATCCACTACTACATTCTCTTAATGGCCACGCACCAAGCCAACATTGTGCGCAGTCCGCGCGACTTCTATCCCTCCTGGGCCATCTCGTTCCAGGCCGCGCAGATGATGCGCCTCATCTTCAACTGGTTCGTCAAGGCGGACCTCGCCAAAAACGTCACCGTCTGCATCCACAACACACTGTCGACTCCTGCCATCATTATGCTCTACCACGCCTCCAACAATGATCCGCGTATTTCGAAAGTCGCCAACGACTTCTTCCAGCATATCTTTTGGGTTCTCAAAAACAGTCGTCACAAGTGGCCTGGGTGCTACCCGATGATGTTTGCCTTGGGAACAGTATACGAGTCTGACGATATCCGCAACAAGATGACTCAGTATATCTCGCCGTCTGCCAAGGTCGACGCCTCTGCGCGCTTTAGAGACTCATTTCTCAAGTTCTCCGGCAGCTACGGATACAACAAGTACCAGCATAGTGTCGTTGACCCTTTGATCAACGACGAGAAGAAGAAGTTCGGTGACATCGATCTCAACCTGGACAGGTTGTTCACCGATAACGTGTTCTCCGAGTCGAACGCGATCATTCCCAAGCTTGACATCACCCAGATCGGAAAGACCCCTGAGCCTCGCTCATCCGCTGTCTCCAGGTCTGAGTCGGCCGCAGGGACCGACTCTGGACAACCCAACGAGCGTTCGGACGAGAAGTCATTGTTTGACCCAACTATTGAGAGCTATCTGCCATTTACTGAATGCGATGTCGATGTTACAACGACGCAGGAGAAAATGGGAGTCAGTTACTACATTATGAACAAGTCTTGGATGCCAAGCTTTGATGTTGATCCTGATGCCGTCGAAGATGGGCAGGAGCCTGGTCCTCGCAAGACGATTGGTAACGACATGCTTTTCCACATGATTGGATCTGGAAATGCTGAGAAAGAAGAGGATTCGGATCCCTGGGGATTCCCAATGCAGATGTCTCAACCTGGACAGCGGACAGCAGCAGCGCAGCCAGCCGTGATCCCTGGACAGCCTGGGTACCCTTCTGTTCCAACTCCACCATACCAATCGGTTCCAGTCCCTCAGAATAGCAACCCTGTTGTGTACACTCCTCACAGCCTTGTAAATGGCAATGCAACTTCTGGGATGCCTCCGCCGCTACCGATGACATTCCCACCGCAAGGAGGCGTTCAGAGGCCGATGGCAGGAGCGTTGCCTGGGTCATTCCAGTCCCAGCAGACTCACATCCAGCAGCATCAGCAGCAGCATCAGCAGCAGCATCAGCAGCAGCAGCAGTTGCCGCAGTTGCAGCAGTTGCAGCAACAGCAAGGAGTCTATACGTACACGTTCGGAAGTGCCGATTCATACGACAACGGAAGGCACGCCGGAAGTCCGCACGAACCGGGTTATCATGCATACTAAAAGAAAGGTCGTGCTTGTGCGAACAGGTGATAACGATTATATACACTAATAATGGCGATGGATTTGGCTAGCTTTGACTGTGTTTTTTTGGCATCGTGCTCAAGTGCCCAGCTGGATACCGGCATCGAGGTCTTTCCGGTTGCGAAGGTAGAATGTTGCCCAAAGGACAAACGCGGAGGTGAATGTTAAGCAGATCATCATCGGGAAGTAGACAAGACCCTGGCCGTGGCCGCCGTTGAAATGCTCGGACACCCAGCCCATGGCAGGTGGAATCATTGCAGCGCCCATGGTTCCCACACCAGAAATGAGGGAGACAGAGCTTCTGCTGTACCTCTTTGGTAGGGTCGTTATGGCAATAACGACGCTTGTGCCAAACATTGGACCGACAAAGAATCCCATGCAAAAGATGCTGATTGCCTGCAGTGCATTCGTGAAACTGAATGCCCAGAAGCACGTGCAGAACAGTGCCACCATGAAGCTGAAGAAAACGATGGCACGCACTTCCTGGCCTTCAAAGTACTTGCCCGTCAGGATTCCGAGAATAAGACGGCCCGCGGTCATGCAGATCCAGTACGTGCTGGTGACAAAGGCAGAGTATTTGTCGTCCATGTGCTTGATGTTAAGCGAGTAGTTGAACAGCCAGACACCGACGGAGAGTTCTGCACCGATGTAGACGAAGAGTGTCAATGCATAGAACATGACATACTTGTTTGTGAGGTTCTCCTTTAGTGTCGTCTCCTCTCCTTCGTCGCCCGAGCTCTTGCGCTCCATCTCAGACACGAAGCGGAACTTCCAGTTGGTTTCGTTGTTGTATGTGAAGAAGGCAAGGATCAGTGTGCACATGGCCAGCGTGGCAATGATCAGGTAGAACTGGTTCCACTGCAGTCCCCTGCTGATGAGGTAGACAGAGAGGGCCGGGCTGACGAAGCAGCCGATGCCGTAGCATGCGTGGACAAGCCCCAGCAGCTGATTAGCGTGGGCGAGGTTCCCCACGAACACGTTGACACAGCAATCGGCAGAGCCATTACCGAATCCTCCAACGACAGCCATCACCTCGAGCATCCAGAAGGGTAGCTTGAGAGCGAAAGCTATTGTCAGCAGGAACTGGCAGGCCACGCCGAACACGAAGAGCTTGCGGAGGCCCAACTTGTAGAGCATGCTGTGGTTCAGGATACTTGCCGGGAAGTATCCGAGAGTCTGCAGCATGTACAGCATCGACACTTGGACACGGTCGATCTGGTAATCTTCTAAAACGTGCTCCATGACGGAGCCCAGGGTCTGGTCAACCAGGCCGATGATAGCCAATTCGAGGCCGGTACAAAGCACCTGCAGTCTCAATTTCCTTGAGTGCTCAACAAGGCGTGTTCCCACAACGACTCTATGGCCCTTGTACATGTAATAGTGCGTGAAGCCGTCATCCGGCAAAAGCGCAGACGATGTTCCGTCGGCATCTGTGGCCAGCGCATGCTCTGATTCGTCATCAATATCAAATTCAAAATCTAGATCGTCGGCAGCCTGAGCAGCATCCAGGCTGGCCCGCGAGTGCATGCCAGTGTCGCCATCAACTGCATTTGTCAGAGGGACATCGAGATCATCTTCTTCCATGCCTAGTTATCCAATTGTGCTCAGCGGAAGAATTGATTCCCCTGTACGGTTATCGTATCCGTACTCGAGTGTCTCTCTTTTTTTTCCGGCCTCGGTTTGAAGTGACTCTTTCGGAAATCGGAGCGCGATTTAGGATTTTTCCGAAGCCACAGCGCAGCCAATCTGGGGATGTTTTTGGTTATCTGGGAAACCCATAGATGGCACGGGCACGGACAACGGGCACGGCATACCGTTGGTTCCTCTGGGAGAACCGGATTCTTTTGTTTTTCACGATGACATCTCCGACCTCGTCTTGGACAGACTTTTGAGAGAGCTGAAGAGCAGATCGGAGAACCCAGTGAACCCAAGGTCGCTCAGTCTGTTCAAAGCCGTGACTCTGAACCTGTCGTAGCTTCCCACCAGTTCAGGGTTTGCGATCCAGCCGGAGTTGGCCTCACCTGCCAGCGTCTCGAATTCGTCGTAGTTAAGCGGGCCGGCGAGTCGCACTGTAGCATTCTGCTGGTCCTCGATGTTCCGTATGACTCCGGTCAAGATCGACGCAAATGCGGGTGCGTAGAAAAGATCGTAGGTGCGCTTGATCATGCCGGAGTCCTGGTCGTTGCCCGTAGACTCGTAGTAGTAGAACCGGAGTTTATACAGCTTGTGCACGAACTGCTCCGGGAGCAGGAATCCCTTGGCCGTCGATCGTTCGTTCTTGTCGAAGGCCTTGTCGCGCCAGATTATGTTGCAAAGGTCCATGACGAACGAGTTTTGTATCTCCTTGAGGCCCTCGTGGAGGGTTGTGCGTTGCCTGTCCGCACCGGCTGCTACTGTTTCGGCCTGCAGCTGTGCGGAGCCGTACTCCCGGTAGTACTTTTTGCAGAAGGTGACATGGCGGCAGACGAAATCGACCAGCACTGGGTTGTCGCTGAAGTAGAGGGAGTACGTCGCCGAAGGTCTGAGCACAAGGTTGTTAGCCCGGATCTTCTCGTAGGGCACCTTCTGTGCGAACTGGAGCAGCTCGAGGTCGGGCACCTCTTTGGTGTGCAGTGCCCTTTCGAGGATGCAGTTGATGCAGTCCCAGTGGGTCTGTGGGGAATCTGGATGCAGTTTGATCAGCCAGGTCGACAGCATGGCAGAGAGATAGTGTGGGAACTCCTCACCATCGTCTAAAGAGGAGAGATACTTGAAGATCGGTTCGAACGAGTCCCAGCCGGACAATGGGAGAAACGGCACAAAGTCCCAGAAGTGAAGAGTGGATCTTTCCTCCCTTGTGGTTGCAACCTCACCGCTGAGAAGGAGTTCAATTGTATGCGGCAGTTCGAGCGAGTGCTTCGTCAGTACGAGCACCCCTGCAAAGATCTGATCGAAATCCGGGGTGACCTCGATGGCACCGTTCTTCAGATGCAAAAAGGTGGCAATTGACTTGTCAAGCTCGCCCGAATTCATTTTCAATAGTGTATCCACTAAGGGGTACACCTGTGACACCAATGCTCCGTAGCCCAGAATGTATTCCAGATTGGCCGGCATAGGTTGCACCATTGACTGTGTCGAGTCCAGGTGCGCCAGGTACGTCAGGAGCGTCGTCAGTTGTCGCGGCATCTTGGCACCGGCCAAATCGTTGCAGTAGGCATCGATATTGACGTAGTCTCCGAGTTCAATGGATCCAAGGAAGTCTGCAGTCGAAGTTCCGAGGCGCTGCCCGAGGTGCGGCTCGTGCAGACCCCTGGAACGTTTCGTTCTGGCCGGCATCTCGGAGTACTTCCAGTTCAGGAACTGCACTGTCTGGTAGTATGCGCGGAGCTGGCTGGGCGAGCCGGTCTCCCCGGCAGCCTGCCACCGGCTCACCGCGTCCGCCATCTGGTACTGGTCGGCGTGGCCAAACTTGGGTCTTCCGCCCTTGCGAGAAGACGCGCACGCGTTCGCCAGCTTGTACGAGAGGGACATCGTCCAGGAATCCTCAGCCAGATCCCTGTCCCGGCGCAGCTCGTTCGAGATGAAGAGTGCCAGCGGTAACACGTTGACGTCCTTGTCCATCAGATCGACGAGGTCCTCGAGCTTGCAGTCCGACAGGAAGTACGTGTAGCTGTACTTGGGGTCGATGGTCTTGCTGACTGCCAGCAGGTACACCGTGAACAGGCAGATCTGCGGCCGGATGTACCCGATTGAAAGCAGGTTGAACACGAACGGCAGCAAGCGCAGCAACTTGGCACTCCACTCGATCTCGTAGAAGTGTGCGACGAGCCAGTCCGCCAGGCCGATCTGGATCTTACGCGGCACGTACAGGATCTCCTCCTGGGCATCGTCGTAGCCTTCGACCTGGAATGATCCGAGGATCTTGAAAAGCGTGCCGATGTCAATCAGGTCGAAGCACAGAAGCAGCGAGACCATCTTGATTCGCTGCGCCAGCTTGTACACGGTCTCCTCGGGCGGATCAACGATCAGGTCAAGGATCCTATTGAACTGGGTCTTGCTGAGTCCGACTTTCGGGATCACGGCGGCCAACTCGTCCAAGGTGCGGTCGAGCTCGGGCCCGTCGCCAAGCTCGCCGTCAATGACCTGCTGGAGCGTGTCCGCAATGTACTTGTAGTACTTCCCCGGGTCTGACACGGTCCCTTGACTCATGGTAAACAGGGGTAAGAGATGAGGAAAATATATATATCGCTATGGGGCAATCTAGTGTATTATGTACAGGGAGTGTATGTATAAGGAAACGCCGAGCCGTGTCTATTGCTTCTTGGCGAGCCTGGCGGCCAGCTCGGCAGCGGCGTTGATGTCCTCGACAGGGTCCGAGGTCTCCCTTGTGATCGACTGCGAGTACTTGTAGAACTGAATAGGAATGCTGAAGCCCGCAGGAAGCATGCACTGGTCGTCGAGCATCTCGGTGGACCGGTCGCGGATAATGTCCTCGATCTCGCGCTCGTTGTCCCACTTGGTTCGGAGCGCAACGTTCTCGTCGTTCCTCTCCTGGGCCTTGCGCTCGATGTCGCGCACAGCGTACGGGTCGACCCGGAGCAGCTTGTTTCTGGTCTCCTCGTCCATCGTGTTGGCCGGGTCCTGGGCGATCTCGTCGCCCATCTTGGCCGCCTCCTGCTGGCAGAACTGGATCGCGCGCACCCGCTCGTACCACTGCGGGAAGATGAGCTCCCGCATGAGCGGCAGGCACGGCGACTGGGCAGCGGCAGCAGAGCTGCCCGTTTTGTACGACGTCAGGATCGAGCGCTTCTTGGACGACTCGTGGTGGTTCATCACGCTGTTGATCCGGCTCTTGATGCTGTCATCGACGTTCGTCCGCGACAGCTTGAGGAACTGCGCCAGCGACTTGTTGTCCGCCAGGCAGATCGACCTCTCCAGTTTAGGGCATGGAGGGATCGTCTTGGAGGGGTCGATGTCGAGGCCGTAGTCGGCGCCCGGGAGCACCGGCGGCAGAGCCGAAACGTCATTGAAGAATGCGCCGTCATCTTCGGCGCCGTCGTCGCCCGCGCCACTGTTCGGTTTACCGTTGGGTTTGTCGATTGACCACATAAGGGTAGAAGCAGTTTTGGGGTCGATTTGAGGGCAAGATTTGCAAGGCGAGAGAAGCCGAGAGTTAAATAGTGAGAGAGGGAAAAAACAGGTCTCACTACTCTTTGTACTCTATATAATCTGCTCCTGGAAACCAGCTTATGGACTCCCGTGCCTCGACGCTAAGATCGGAGGGTAACGACAAGTTCAAGGCGGGCAACTTTGCCGGTGCTCTCGTTGCGTACACGCGCGCGCTCGAGATCGAACCGGAGAATGCCCCCTTGCTCTCCAATAGAGCCGCTGCCCTCACTAAGCTTGATTCCTTGGACGATGCCATCAACGACCTCGAAAGGGCGGAGCAGCTGCAGCCGACGTATGTTCCTGTGCTGTGCCGCCTGGCCTTCCTCAAGCTGTACATGGGTGACGCCCCTGGGTCCCTCAAGGAGTACGTCAAGGCGTTCCGCGTCTCCTCGAAACAGCCGCACCAGTTGGAGCGGTTCAAGTCCCAGTTGCGGGATGCCGTGCACCTCGCCGAGGACCGGTGCCGCCAGCAGGGGTACACACAGGACTACATCGACTCGATAGTTCCAGACGATGTCCGCGTTGTGCTGGCAAGCTACGAGAGCCTGGGCCAGCCCCGTGGCTCGCATGCTACGGTGGCAGTTCAAGAGGGAGAGAATTCAGCGCTTCGGGCGTCTGCCAACCCTGCGCAGCCTGCCGCCAACCTGGCCGCCGCTGTGGGCAACGAGTCTCCGTTCACACGGATCTTCAGACGGACAACAACGAGGCAGGGCCCGCCTGCAGCCAACGCTGCCGCCGATCCTGCCGAGCCTACCATCATCGAGTCTCCAAACGGATTCCAGGCCTCGTTTACTGTGGGTCCTGGCCAGGCCACGAATTTGATGGACATGATCGGTCAGATAACAGGCGCCGGTGCAGGTGCCGAAACCGCTGCTGCTCCTGCCGCTGCTGCCCCTGCCGCTGGAACCGGTCCTGATGAGTTCGTGGATGCCCGTGCCGAGCCGGCTGAGGAGCCGGCAGGGTCTGATACCACGGGACCACAGGCCGAGCCTGCGAGGGAGGAACAGTCGGAGCAGTCGGGGGCACCACCAGCTGCAACTCCCGCTGACCAGCCCATCTATGCCACCCGCGTGGCTCACCACTCCACCACGACTGTGCCGCCGCCTGAAAGCATCGAGGAGATCGACTCGCCGGCCGTCCGTGCCAGAGAGGCCTCTGAGCGTGCACGCCGGATCAACGAGGCTGTGCACAACTTTGTGGCGCAGAGAAACAGCAACGGCGAGCCTATGAGCGGCGCGGACTTTGCTCGAGGTATGGCCAGCACGATTGCGGGCGCCGTGGGCAACGCCATTGCCACCGCTGCGAATGCCGCAGGCAACGTTCCTCCCGCTGCCACTGCAGCCGGCGAGGCCGCACACGCTGCCCAGCCTACCTTCCTGCAAAACCCGCTCGTTCAAGGAGCCGTCAATGTGCTCCGGAATGCAGCGACTACGATCAACAATGCCAGCAATGAAAACCGTGCGAACCATGCCAGCAGCAGCGGCAACGGCAACGGCAACGGCAACAGTAATGACAGCATGCCTGACCAGATGGATTTGGACTAGCCTATAAACAATACATACACATCAAACTACCTGAACTACAGATGTTTACGCGGGATCTGAAGTGAGCGAAAAATTGCAAGCGTAGCGTGAGGGTGGCCTACCGGGGGCATTTGTGGTGGCCTTTGTGATGGCCTTTGTGGTGGCCTTTGTGGTCGCCTGTACCAGGCACATGTGTGGCGGTTGGCTCACTGCTGACAGTTCTGTCAGCGCCGGCGGCTCTGACCATCTGCACCCCTTTTTGCCCTGCTTGCACCTTCGGACCTTCTCGTTCGATTATACCTTCTTATTCAATAAATATACCTAATCGTCGGACTCCTCAGGCTTGGCGTCGAAGCAGCCGGCTCTGGCGAGCTGGACGCCGACGGCGAGGCCTGGAACAGCGAAGCCAAGGAAGAAGAAGAGGAAGTGTGGGACAGCGTATGGAATTCTTCTGTTGTGGACCTTGAATGGGAGGTTGGTGTACACACCGTCCTTGAAGTGGTACGAGGCGACACCTCTGGCCTGCTGGAAGGCGGTCTTCTTGACGAGGGCTCTCTGGGCCTGCTGGGTAACGAGTCTGGAGAACATGGTTGGCTGTATGTGGAAGAGTGGTGTGGTAAAAAAAGGGGGGAGAAAGAGGAAATAAGCTTAAATTTTTTAGAAGGGGAGAAGGAGAGGGAGGCCAGTGGGCAGAGAGAGCGCGGGGGTCGATAGTGGGTAGAATAGGCACTGTGGGCTGCGAGAGCCCGCGAGAGGCCCACCAATTCCGTGTGAGTAGTTTTTTTTTTCCTCTCTCTCTCTCTCTGCCCCCAGATACAACCTCCTTGCACGGCCACCATCCTCGCACAAGCTCTGGTATATAAAAATATTTCTCGGCCCGCTGATTGGCTGCACCCGCGCTCCCAGCACTCAAAAATCATACCATCCCAGCCTTTCAAAAAAAAAATATGTGCGACCCCCCGTACACAGTGAGCGCGCAGAGCTGAAAGCCTCTCCCCGAAAAAAAAAAAGACAGCTCTCACCCTGGGCAGTACGCAATAGGCTTGCGCGAAATAAGGTTGAACAAGGTTTTTGCAAGGTTAGAAAAATTTTAGTATTACTAGTAACACACAGTTCCTGTTTATCACACAATGATCGCTCCTATCCAGGGATTTATGAAGAGAAGAATCATCATGGACATCACTACCGGTAAGTACTAACGCGACGACGAGGCAGCCGAAGGCGGCGGCCCGAAAGGGTGCGTCCTGAGGGCTGGAGCTCACCATGAAAGAGGATACCATTTTAAGAGGCTTTCTTGAGGCCTTGATGGGGTATTTGCGGGTAAAGGTGGCTCAATACGGCCCGTTTGATAGCGAGCAGCTGTTTTGCCGCTCTTGGCGAGAGTTGTTTGCTGAGAGTGGCATCTTTGCGGGATCAGGAGACCACAGATTGGGTGGACTGCACCTTGGTTTTTCGTGCTACCTCCGTTTCGTGCTGCCTGCTCTGAACCGGACGCTTACGCAGTCTCTCCCGCATACATAAGATCCGCCCCGAGCCTTCCTCTCGAGTCCTCTCCCTCATCCATCATCCAAAGCTCTTTACTAACATACCCAGGTCTTACGATCGGTACCTGTGCTGCCATGTACTGGTGGTTCGGCGTTCACAAGCCAATGATTGCCAAGAGAGAGGCTTACTACCAGTCGCTCGCTGCCCAGAAGGAGGCTGAGGACGCTGCCTAAGCGTGCGGTTTGAAACAACAACTCATAGTATTATACTTTTCTCCCTAGTGGCGAACTTTTTGTTATTTCTATTTATTGCCCTCGGTTTATACGAATAAAGGTGCACGAAGCAACGTCGATCTGTAGCAACGTCGGTGTGTAGCATGTAGCAGCCAGCCAGGCCATCCGGTTGGCCTCTAGCTAGTCCTAAGCTCTTGGCCGTCCCGCCAACTTATCTAAGTGCTTATCTAACCTGACCAGTGTTTTTTTTATTCTAATTACCTCTTACAACCTTCGCCTCTTCCCTATGCCTGCCGCCGCCGCCACTTCCCAGCTATTCGACCTGGGCAAGCTCGGCGACAACGCCATGGAGGCTCTCAGCTCGATCTTTCAGGAGATCAGGTCGAGGGTCGCCCACCGGTTCCCGCAGACTTTTGTCCAGAAGCAGCAACGGGAAACACAGGCCAATATGGCCTCTGGACACCTCTTGCTGCTGGACAAGGCCGTCAGCGCCCGAATCAACGCGCTGACGCCGTTTGCCAACTTCAAGAAGGTCACGGGCGTCTCGCGTGTTGTTTGGCTTGACCTCGACGGCAAAGAAGACTACAATTACGAGGCCCTGTCGGCAGACTACAAGAGTTTCGTCATCATCCTCAACCTGATCTCGATGGACAGCCTCATCAGCCTCTCGCAGTTCCTCAAGCAACGGATGAACATCTTCGGTAGCCAGGACATCGCATTGAGTGTCGTCCTTGTCGATTCGGATCGGCGGCACTCGTCGCAGCTGCTGCTCGAGAGCCAAGGTGTCTGGGGAGACATTGACAGAGTGTACCACTGGCCAGAGGCCTCGCGGATCGTCTTTGACGACGACATCGTGACACTCGACTTGCCACATGGTGGTCTCAAGCAGCTTTACAAAGACGGCTCCATAGAGCCCGTCGAGCAGATGGCGAAAACTTTGCTCGATATGGTGATCGAGTCCGACTACAAGATCCGCATCACCAACATTTACCTCAAGGGGGACCTGGCCGTCGCGCTGTGGAAGTCGTACCAGAAGCTCTGGGACGCACACCTGGCTGCGCTCGCTCCAGTGGACCGCAAGAACATCGAGGACGTGGATGACGCGCTCTTCTCTGACCAGTACTCCTTCTTCAATAGAAACGTCGACTTTGTCTGCCTCGAGAGGGGAGTCGACCTGGTCAGCGCCCTGCTGACCGAGCTGACGTACACGGGTATCACGGACGAACTGATTGGCGTCAACTTGGGTCTGGTCAGCTTCAATGAATCGTCCTCTGGCAAGGATGCCAACGTGGAGAGCAGAGACGGCGAGAACGACGAGGGAGTCGCAGAGGAGGCTGATGGTAGTAGTGGTGGCAATGGAAATGGCAATGGCCACCTCGTCCAGGTGAAGTTCGGTGACCCATCTGACGAAGTCTACCCAAACATTAAGGACCTCAACTTCTCGATGGTGGGCCCCGTGCTCAATGCCCAGGCCAAGCAGTTGCAGGCAGAGTTCGATAAGCGCAACACCCTGAAGGACATCGACGAGATGAAGCAGTTCGTCGGCGAACTCAACCACCTCAAAGACATTCAGTCCTCCGTTCAAAAGCATACAACCGTGGCACAGCGACTCGTTGAAATTACGAGTCCTCCTGTCCCTACCAGCAAGTACGACTCTCTCTTCCCAGACGATCTGCAGGCCCCAGTCTACGACTACTACAGGGAGTTCATCCAGTTGCAGCAGGATATCACCGCCGATGGCTACGACAGCAGGAAGGCTTGCTTGATGATTCTGCAGCTGATGGAAAAGTACGAACCGATCATTGAGGATGTGCTGCGGCTACTCTTTTTGCTCTCTATCGTCAAGAAGGGCATCCGCGAGCAGGAGTACGACCTTGCCAAGAATGCCGTCATCAACATGTACGGCATCAAGTACGTCCCACTGTTCCTCCGGCTGCGCGAGCTCAAGTTCATCTATCCTCGTGAGGCCCAGTCCTTCTTGCTCTCGTCGACTGCAGCAGATTCTCGCGATTTCGGTAAGTACCAGCTCATTAGGGACTTCCGCAGCATTGCTTACCACATGAACCTCATGCCCGTTGTCGAGAACGAGGATCTCAAGAACCCTTCAGAACCGGACTTCGCCCTACCAGGCTACGTCCCGATCATTGCTAGGCTCGTCCAGGCCATCTACGATAGAAGCTTCGTGCAACCGCAGACGCTCGGCCACAAGACAGGCAACGACGTCGTCCGCTACATCAAGTACGGCTGGGACAACCTCGACCTTTCCCAGTTCAACGGCGAAGTGTACCAGGACCTCCTCGTTCCTGAGAGCAAGCGCCAGCTGTTCTCGTCGATGCTGCCTCCAAAGATGTCCCAGCTGGCCAGCTCCCACCACAACCGCAAGGACATGATTATTGTCTCTGTGGTGGGCGGACTCACATACAGCGAGGCAGCCACGATCCGCCACGTCTTGAAGAAGAACGAGGTCACAAGGGGCAAGCAACTCGTCATCCTCACCTCGGGTCTCATCCGCGCACCCGATGTGTTCCTAGCATTATAATCTGTACTGTATATTATACAAACCCCATATCTTTATATTATTGATACTTGTCGTAGAAAAGCATCTTGACCTTTTCCTCGTAGTCTAGCAGCAGCTCGATCAGACCATAGAAGCATTGCTTCAGCCCGTTCGTGTACGCCTGTTTCTGCGCACTGGCAAACGCGATACCTTTGTTCCCCACGGAATCGATCTTCGCTCTGCCGGTCTTTGTGACTTCCGTTCCGTCCTCTAGTGAAAGCCTCACCTTACAGGCATACTTGAGTGTATACTTGCCGTCCTCACTGACGTCCAGCTGTTCAAACTCCCCGCTACCGTCCACCACCCTGCTCGACCAGTTGTCAAACTCTATTGTCTGGTTTGCGTAGTTTATGAGCGTGCTCAACGGCAGATTGTCAAATTGCCACCGCGACCGAATTCTGTATCGCTCTTTCTCCATGATAAACCGCTCGACGAGGCAGTAGAAGCAGGTCACACGGTCCACAGACCACTTGGAGGCAAGCTTGAAATTGAGATGGCCTGCCTCTCTTTGTAACTCTTCCACGTCCCAATACGAAGTGTCTGGGAACCACTGCAGATCTCCGTCTGCTTTACTGGTTGTACTTTTACCCTGCTGGAACAGGGCCTCGGTTGTCTGACCCTGCCTCAATATGCACTCGTCCCAGGAAGTCAACATCAGGAAGAACGCGTCAGGTCTAAAAGGGGCAATTCTCCAGATTACAGGATCAACATTTTTTTTTTATAGGAAGGATCTTGAAACTTAACTTAAGGTGGATGTATATTTTTAGGGAAAGAGGCCTACTCGCGCACAACAGCGTCGAAGACCTTCTGGTAAGGTGGCTTCGTGCCAAGGAACTCCTGGAACTGAGCCACTCCCTGGTTGACGAGCATCTCTCTGCCTGGGATGGTAGTCCAACCCTTCTGCTGGGCCAACTTCATCACGGCAGTCTCGGTAGGCTTGTAGGCAGCCTCGATGAGGAACTTTTCTGTAGCACCATGCGAAAGGACCGTCTCGATCTTCTTCTGAAGGCCAGCATCGAGGTCAACGTTAGCAGGAACAGTGCAGACGGCGAGGGTCACTGGCTCAATGCTAGAGCCATCGTCCTCGATGATGACAATACCGTAGTCCTCTGGGAAGTTCTTCTTGATCTCCTCAAGTTTCGAAGCGGTTCTGTTCAGCATGTAGATCTTCTTGCATCCCATCTCATGGAGAGCATAGACGGCAGCACGCGAGGTTCCACCGCCACCAATGACCAGGCCGTTGCCGTTGGTCTTCGAGGGGGCGTTGTTGCGGATGAACGAGTCCTTCACGCCAATCCAGTCGGTGTTGGTGGCTTGGAACTTGCCCTCACCAGCAGGCCACAGAGTGTTAATGGCTCCAATGGCCTTGGCACTGTCAGAAAACTCGGTGACATACTTCTTCATCTCCTGCTTCAGTGGGATGGTAATGGCGCAACCACCAAAGTCGGGGCGGCTCAGAACGTTCTTGGCAACGTCGGCAGCGTCGTCGGTCTCGTAGAGCTCGAAGGTGTGTGGCATACCAAGAGCCTTGTAACCAGCGGTGTGCAAAGCAGGCGATCTAGAGTGAGAAATAGGCTTGCCGACAACGAAGAACTTGAGAGGGGTCTCGTAGCCAGCCATCGTCAGAGTCTGGTTGATCTGCTTGACAGTCAGCTGTCCTGGAGCAGCCGAGTTCGGCAGCAGCTCGTGAGTCACTGGAGTCAGGAATGGGTTGAGAGCTCTCGAAAGCTGTCCGGCAGCGCGCATGTTGATTGCCACGAGAGGTCTGGCAGTGTGAGCAGCACGGAAGTTCTCCAGCTGTCTGTTGTCATCGAACGAAAGAGCACTTCCAACGAACTTGATGACATCGGCGTTGCAATTAAGAGCAAGCTGGTACTTGCTCTCCCACTCGGCGGAGTCCCACTTGTACTGGCCCTCCTTGTCATGGTGAGAACCAATGATCTTCGTGAACCGTTTCTTCGAAGCGAGAGTGTCGAGAAGACCCTCAGGCAGCGACAGCTCGAGGTCGACGTAAGTCAAACCCAAGTTGTAGGCAAGAGTGACGAGGCGCTCGATTCCCTTGTAGTCATCATCAGGGAAGTTACCGCCCTGCGACTTGGTTCTAACGGTAAAGATGATTGGCAGGTCAGAGTACATTCTAACCAGCGAGACCTGCTCTGACACAAACCCACTGTCGTAAGAGTGGAGAAGGTCAACGCGGAGCTCGACAGCATCCGAACCGGTGGTGACAGCAGTCAGGTTCTCAAGTGCCTTCTGTGTCAACTCCGGGTAGGTCAGACACACAAAGTACGATCTTCCCTTTGGAAGTGGAACAGGGTTACCAGTGATCGTGTTGATGAATCTGGTCATGGCCTGCTTGATCATGGCGAAGTCAGCAGGGGTCGAGCAGTGTGGAGAGAAGAAGAAGTAGTTGGAGCAACCGTGGTACCACTTCTCACGACGGAGCCAGACCTCCTGGATCGAAGCATCGTAGGCAGGTCTGACCGTGTCCTCGTTAGTCAGGAACTGGACAGTCTTGAGCATGTCGCGATGAAGATGGAGGACAATACCACCGGTAGCGATGTACTTCTTCAAGAGAACTCTAGCAGATTCGGTCTCAATGATGCCACCACCGGTCGAGATGACGTAGCCCGTTGGGTACTGTGCAACAGCCTGGTGGCCGAGCTCAGTCTCAGCAGCACGGAAAGCATCCCAACCGTTGTTCTTAACGAACTCCTTGATGTCGCCGTGCTTCTCCTCGAAGTAGGCATCCAAGTCAAGAAGCTTCATATCGAACTGCTCGGAAATGACGGTCGACATCATCGTCTTTCCGGCGCCACGCATACCGATCAGAATGATCGAACGACGGTTGTTCTTTGGAGGAACAGCAGATTTGGCCTCAGCGTCCGGTTCGGAACCATCGAGATGGGCGCCCAAGTCTGTGTGCAGGATGTCCCACCAGCCTGGCCAGGTCTTCGAAGTGCAGCGGCGCTCCTCGATGGTGACAGCCGAGGGGCAGAGTCCAGCCAGAAGCGAGAGAGACATGGCAACGCGGTGGTCATCGTATGTGGCAATTCCCTCGGTTGGAGTGACAAGCTTGTCAGTGCCGTGGACGACAATACCGTCCTCGAGCTCCTCGCAGGTAACGCCGTACTTTCCAAGTTCAACACGCATAGCCTCAATACGGTTGCACTCCTTGACACGCTGGTTGGCAATGCCGGTGATTGTGGTGGAACCCTCAGCCAGAGCAGCAACAACGGCGCCTGTAAGGAAGGCATCCGTCATAGGTTCGAAGTCGACCGACTTGAGAGCCTTCAACGTTCCAGGAGCAGGTCCACGCACGGTGGTGGAGGTGGCGGTCTGCGTCACCTCGCATCCCATTGGCTTCAGCACGTCAACAGCGAACTTCGAGTCGCCTTGCAACGAGGAAGATCCAACATTAGGAATGGTGCACTGGGTGCCAGTGAGGGCAGCATAGGCCAGTGGGTATGTGGCAGAGGAAGCATCGGACTCGATTACGTACTCTGACGGGCTCTTGTAGTGACCCTGTGGAATGTGGAAGGTGTATGGCTCTGGTCCCTCGGTAACGGTAATACCAAAGGTCTTCATCATTTCGATGGTCATGTCAATGTAGAGCTGTGAGATTGGCTTGCCTCCAGTAAGCGCCAGGGTAACTGGCTCATTAGCGTAGGGGGCGGCCATCAGTACAGAGGAAACGTACTGAGAGGACACCGTAGCGGCGAGCTCGATGCGACCACCTTTCAGGCCCTTGCCACATTTGACACGAACTGGGAGGGAACCCTCGTTCTTCAGGCAGGAAATCTCGGCACCATTGGCTTTGAGAGCCTCGATCAGTGGTCCATTAGGACGAACCTGCATGCGAGCGTTTCCTGTAAGAACGATGTCCTCGATGCCGTCGACGGTCTTGACGAGGCAGGCGACACTGGTGAGGAATCTGGAAGCAGTGCCTGCATTGCCCAGGTAGAGCTCGTCGGCGGTGGCTAGCAGCTTGCCGCCATTACCCTTGACAACAAGAGTGTCTCCGTCGTCTTCGAGGGTGAACGAAGCGCCCTGGAGAGTCTGCAGAGCGTTGAGCATAAACTCAGTGTCGTCCGAATTAAGCAGGTTCTTCAACTTGCACTCACCCTCGGCGAGGGCAGCCAGAACGAGGGCTCTATTAGAAATCGATTTGGAGCCAGGTGGGGTCACGGTGACTTCCTTGTATGGCTCTGTGAATGGAGAGACAACGGCGTCTCTAGCCAGGATGAACCGAAGCTCATCGTCACTGCAGAACGAGGCATGTGGCTCGAAGCACTCGCCGATCTTTTTGAGGAGGACGACTCTCTTCTTGGAGCCGACGTTCTTCTTATCGATAGCCATCTTGTCAAGGAGGGTGTCGATTGGGCAGGTCTTGCCGTTCACTCTGTCAACCATGAGCTTGTCGTAGACGGACGTTGGGAGTCCGTAACCAGCAAAGCAGCTCTGCAGACGGGAAACGGCGACTGGAGAGAGAATTCCTCTGTAGCGGGCAAGCTCTGCCTCCTTGACGGCACCGACAGAAACGCACTCGCCGTGCAGAGCCTGCGGGGTCAGGATGGCCTCGTAAGCGTGGCCGATGGTGTGTCCAAAGTTCAACAGGTTTCTGAGTCCACCCTCTCTCTCGTCCTTCGAGACGACGTCAGCCTTCACCTTGATCGACTCAAGGACAAGCTTGACGACGTGGTCGAGCATCGGAGTGAGGTCGACGGTACCGTCCTCACGACGGTGGTTGATCACCTCGAGGAACTGCTCTGTGTGCTGCTCGAGTCTGACAAACTCATCCTCGTTCCAGATGGCGGCGGTCTTGATGACCTCGGCCATACCGTTGACGAACTGGCGGGCCGCGAGGGTCTCGAGGAAGGAGACGTCGACCAGGACGTACTCTGGCTGCCAGAAGGCACCAATGAAGTTCTTACCCAGAGGGGTGTCGATGGCGGTCTTTCCACCGATCGAGGAGTCCACCATAGCGAGCAACGTCGTTGGCACCTGGACGAATCTGACACCACGCATGAACGTGGCAGCAACGTAACCAATCATGTCTCCGATGACACCACCACCCATAGCGATGATGAAAGTGTCACGAGTGCATCCCTGCTTCAGCAGGAAATCCTCGATGGCGGCCTTGGTGGCTCTGTTCTTGTTGGACTCACCGGGCGAGATCACGTATGTCAGCAAACGGGACTCCGGTCTCAGTCTCTCCAAAGTGGCCGTGAAAGTCTCTTTATAGTTATCGAGATGGCCAGCCTTGACGATGTTCGAATCCGTGATGATCACGTAGGTCGAGGAGGCCTGGTTCTTGATAATCTGCTCACAAATGAACGGTCTGATCTTGTAACCAACATGGATGGTTTTCTGGCCGAGAATCTCGACGGATTCCAGCTGGTTCTCCACAACCATGTCGTTAGTATTTACTGTTGGAAGCCGGGGAAAGAAATTTTCCACTGTTCTCCCCACAATAAATCCTCGGACCATTGAGTGACTCAAGGGGTCCGCACGGTGAAAAAAAAATGTGTGAAAAAAAGACGTCATCTCGCGACAGACTAAATGTTGCACGCCACACCGGGTGTATGAAGGTAGTGGGGTCGGGTGACGAATACAGGGGAGTAGATACACCGGTAGTCTAGTAATATACATCCATCATGGATAGCGGTGGTGTCACAATCTAATGGATCTATTGGATACCATATTCGTAATAGAAAAATATACTAGTTAGAATGGGATCTCCTGTTTCTGTCAAAAGTATGGGAGAATAAGAGATCCGAGACTTCTTGAATAGCAGCAGTCAGTTCAGTAGGAGATCTTGTAGACTCCGGAAGTTGTAGCTGTGCGGCAGTATACTCCAGCTCTGCCTCAACCTGGTTCACAGATTCCCGAATCTTTCTGGCGTGGGTGCTGCCCGGGTGGCTTCTCACTAGCCGTGGGAGCAGCCTGTAGGCGTTAGCAAGCTCGGAGCTCAGAAGTGCGCAGTGGCTTTCGAGCCTAGCTTCCCTGACGGATGAGCTCTTGTGACACTCCAATAGTTCCCGAGTGCTCTTCTGGAGGATCCTGCAGCGCTTTTCCGTCTGCTCGAGCCTGTGAGTTAGAACAGCGAACAGTTCCTGAACGGTAGCCCTGTTGACCCGGTCTTGCCTGGTGACTGCATCCACACAGTCGACTATCCCGGCTTCGAGGTTCACAAACTTCGACTGCACAGACTCCAGTCGCTTAAGAGGGATGCAGATGTCAGGGACCTCGAAGCGCGGTGGGGACGAAGGCTGCGTGGGCCCTGACGGAGCGTTGCCTGAGGCTGGCTCTGAGGACAGGTGGAACAGAGGGGAATCATCGTTATCCATTGACTTATCCAAGGTACAGTCACCATCGAAGTTGGCCAGGTCGGCACTGCTGTCAGTCACGGCTACATCACCCACCACCTGTTCCTGGGCCAACTTCGGCTTCATTTCATCGTCGTCTTCGTCGTCGTCGTCGTCGTCGTCGTCTTCTTCCTCATCCACACTATCATTTGACGGCACCCCTGACTCCAGCTCTGACCCCACCTCCTCTACAAAGAGACCCCCCAACCGTTTAGAAGCATCTTCTCTCTTCTTGAGGGCCATCTCCATCTCGTTCCGTTCAATATCGTTACTGAACTGCACCTTCCTCTCGCCGGCGGCGTTCCCCTCAGGGCCCCGGCTGCTCATAGTGTAGAACCGCTTCTCATTGGACTCTTCCTCGGTGTCGTAATCAATCTCGAACTCAAACCCAACACCCACCATAATGACAACTGGGAAGAAAACACTAAGCCTTTAAGTGGCAATCCCTTATTACGCTCCTCCTTCTTTCCTTATTGAGACACGGGGTGGGATGACGCGAGGAGCTTGAAGCGCCTCGCGCACCGTGAAAAAAAAAAAAAAAACTGGGCAGGAATATTTCAAGGTGTTTTTAAGGTGGGGGGAGTCTGAGAATAGGCCACACACACTCGATCTTCTTGCCTTCTCCATTATCTTTTCAATGGCACTCACGACCATTGCAATTTGCCTTCTGGTGCCTTTGGTGCTCTTTATTGGTATCCGCATCTTCTCGAAGTATTTCCGGCTTCTCAGGGCCGGCGAGCTCCATTCTGGCGCTGACGGCAGCTCTCCAGAAGTCGTTGTGGTAGTGCTTGGCGACCTCGGCCAGTCGCCGCGTATGTGCTACCACGCGCGCAGCTTCAAGAACCTCGGCTACTTCGTCAACGTCTGCGGCTACATCGAGTCGCAGGTGCCGTACTCGCTGTACGATGCGAACGTCTCGATCAACGAGATCCCCGTCATCAAGAACACGAGTAATCTGCCCTACCTGGTCTTTGCAGGCTGCAAAGTGATCACGCAGTTGTTCAGCCTGTTCAAAATCCTCACGGGCGTCATTGACGACGAAACCAAGTACGTCCTGATCCAGAACCCGCCGTGCATGCCCCTGCTGGCCGTGCTCGTGCTCATCAAGATCCTCGTCTGCCCGCACATCAAGATCATTGTCGACTGGCACAACCTCAACTACACGATCCTCAACCTCAAGTACAACAACCTGAAACACCCAGTCGTCAGGCTGATGAAGACCTACGAGCGGATCTTGAGCAGGCGGTACGCTGACCTCAACTTCACCGTCACCGAGGCAATGAAGGACTATCTCGTCAAGGACTTTGGCATCGACCGCTCCAAAGTCGTCACAGTCTACGACCGGCCGAGCGAGGACTTTGCGCCGCTCGTGGACTCGAAGGAGTTTGACAGCATTGCGATGAACAATCCAGAGGTCTTTGAAGGCTTCGACAAGGAGAACGACAAGATCCTGGTGACCTCGACCTCCTTCACCGCTGACGAGGACTTTGGCGTGCTCGTCGAGGCTCTCAAGATCTTCGATCAGAAGCTCGTCGACGGCAAGACTGACTTGAACATCCTAATGATTGTCACGGGCAAGGGCCCGCTGCAGCAACAGTTCCTGGACTCTGTCAACGAGTACAAGTGGCAGAAACTGACCATCAAAAACGTCTGGCTCCCGGCCACGGAGTACCCGAACGTGCTCAAGGCCTCCGACCTCGGTATATCTTTGCACTATTCGAGTTCTGGTCTCGACCTCCCAATGAAGATCGTCGACCTGTTTGGCTCCGGTGTCCCGGTCGTCTCTATGGGGTATTCAGTCATTGCTGAGCTCGTGAAGGAGGGCAAGAACGGCCTGCTCCTAAAGGACAACCACAGCGGTAACGAGATGGCAGACAAACTCTACCAGACGATCTACGAAGACCCTGCCCTCTACAACAAACTGAAAACCGGCGCCGTCAAGGAAAGCAAGTGGCGCTGGGACGATGAGTGGGACAGCAAGCTGGGAGCCCTCTTCAAGCTCACGACAGAAACACAGGATTAATGTATAGTAACGAACCTTTTTCTTCCCATCTAATCACATGCACTGCGCATGAGAATCTAGGGCCCCTCCTCGGGCCCCTCGGGAAAAATATCCTGCCCGGTACTAAAGAGGCAAAATGTGGGGTAGATGAGGGGAGGATCATTTTTCAGGCATGTGAAAAATCTCAAACAGTTGCATATATAGTGTGGGAGGGCAGAAAGACGTGTGGAAGAGGGAGCCTATTACCAACATGCAAAGACTACAACAGATCGGAAACCATTTAAAGGAGCGCTCAGCCACCGACAAGCTCCTCGAGAAGAACGACGACGACGTCGTCATCGTTGCTGCCTACCGAACAGCCATGACGAGAGGTGGAAAGGGTAAATTTAAAGACGTCAACTCGGACGTGCTGCTGATGAAGATCGTCAGTGCCACTTTCGAACAATCTGGCATCAGGAAGGACTTGATAGAGGACGTTGCAGTCGGAAACGTTTTGAACCCTGGTGCAGGCGTCAATGAACACCGTGCTGCTGTCATCGCGGCCGGCCTGCCACCAGAGATTCCGTTCCAGGCTATCAACAGACAGTGCTCATCAGGACTGATGGCTATCAACGACATTGCAAACAAGATCAAAGTGGGCCAAATCAACGGAGGACTTGCTTGCGGTGTGGAGAGCATGTCAAAGAACTATGGCCCACAGGCTGCTCCGCACATCTCTGAGGCTGTCCTCAGCCAGACCGTTGACGCCAAGAATTGCCTCATGCCAATGGGAATCACCAGTGAAAATGTCAACGAGGCGTTTGGCATTGGGAGAAAGGAGCAGGATGAGTATGCCGCACACTCTTACCAGAAGGCAGAGAAGGCCGTGAAGAGCGGTCTATTCAAGGACGAGATCCTGCCTATCTCGGTTGAGATCGAAGTGGAGAACGATGACGACGACGATGGCGACGACGATGATGATAACGAAGGCGATGTGAAGACCGAGACAATACTCGTCAACCAAGACGAAGGCCCTCGGCCTGGGGTCACTGCTGCCTCCCTAGGTAAACTGAGACCGGCGTTCAAGAAAGATGGAGCTTCGCACGCCGGAAACTCCTCACAAGTTAGTGACGGAGCTGCCGCCGTGATCTTGATGAGAAGAGACGTTGCCAACCGGCACAACCTCACGGTCCTTGCCAAGTACGTTGCAGTCGCCGTCGTCGGCGTTCCTCCGAACATCATGGGAGTCGGACCGGCGTACGCCATTCCAAAACTCTTGAACCAAGCGGGAATAGACAAAGAGGATGTTACAGTCTACGAGATCAACGAGGCGTTTGCAGGACAGGCACTTTACTCGATGCACAAGGTGGGAATCCCAGACGAGAAAGTCAACCCTCGAGGCGGTGCCATCGCATTAGGCCACCCACTTGGCTGTACCGGTGCTCGCCAGGTCTGCACCATCCTGCGAGAGCTGAATCCGGGCCAGCTGGGTGTCACTAGTATGTGCATCGGAGGCGGCCAGGGAGCTGCCGGACTTTTCCTTAGAGAATGAAAAATCTCAATGGTACTGAATGCATTTGAATTTAAAACTTAACTGTCGGTTACGGCCATATCTAGGGGAAAGCACCGTTTCCCGTCCGATCAACTGTAGTTAAGCCCCTAAGAGCCCGACCGAGTAGTGTAGTGGGAGACCATACGCGAAACTCGGGTGCTGTAATCTTATTTTTTTTTACTCTCCCCGCCTTTTTTTTTCAATCGTGTAGAGTGAAAAATTGCCGTTTTTGGAGGCTTTGAAAATTTTATATGCACCTAAGGCTCACTCCTATTAGTCTATAGAGATATGAGTGAAAGACAGGGAAATAGTGAAAGAGGTGGTCGTGGCGGACGAGGAAACCGTGGAAGACGAGGTGGTTCACGGGGTGGTGCACGAGGTGGACGCAACAATGGTAACCGTAACGGCAACAACAACAGAAACAGAAACGGCAACAGAAAGAACCATCCAAATAGTGGAAAGGCCCAGTTTATGGAGGTCCAGAAGCTCATTCACAACGTGAGGCCGGTGACGGTGAATGGCGTTGCCACAGAGAGTATTGAGGGAGATCTTGATGAGTATGTCAAGAAGATCCTCGACGATCCAAAGAACGAGGAGAACCTGTACCTCTCGTTCCTGATGCACCCTACGGATCCCGATTTCCCCTACGATCTAGACTTTTTGAAGTTTACTTTGAGTTTGCCGCGGTCGTACCCTAAGCATGCACCGAGCCCTACGATCATGGTGCTGAACGATGACATCCCAAGGGGATTCAGTGTGAACATCGAGCTGGGCTTCAAGGAGATCGTGTCTGCCGCCCTCAGCAACAGGGAGCAGAAGGGAAAGAAGCAGAGCAAGAACGACGAGGAGGAGGAAGGTCTGGACATCAAGATGGTTGGAGGCAACGATCTGCTTGGAATGATTCAGACCTTGGACAAGTACTTGGAGAAGTTCCTGTCGATGGAAAAGAAGGACACCATCAAGATCGTGAAGGTGATCCAGAAGCGGGACGAGGAAAGAGAGAGGAAGAAGCTCGAGGAAAAGAAGATGCGCGATGAGGAGAGACAGAAGAAGATCGAGCAGCAGAAGAAGAGACAGCGGGAGCTGCTGAACCTGGACCCGGCCATTCTCGAAAAGCGCCAGGCCGAAATCGACCGGCTGCAGCAGCGGCTCGAGAAGAACCGTCTGCGGCTGTTCAAAGAGTCGAATCAGAACACGACGTTCAAGCTGGAGCTGCCGTTCCAGGACGAGAGCTTCACCATAGACATTGAAGATGCCACAGAGATCGAGCTTAAGAAGCTTCCCGTGCGTCTGTCGATCCCGATGGAGTACCTCTCCAACCCGAAGAAGCCCCTCAAGATGGACATCGACATGTCCAGCGACTACAACCTGAAGCTGATGAAGTCGCTCGAGGACCCTGGAACGAGGCTGATCTTCGGAAAACTCATCAGCAACATGAACGGTAACTTTACGTACTTTTCCGCGGAGGCTGCGAAGAAGAACTGTGAGGCAAGCGAGGCTGTCGAGACTGACTCTGCCGAGCCGTTCTGGTCCATTACGAGCCAGCTTAACTTCTTCGTGGAGAACATCCAGAAGTTCATGAGCTTAAAGCCGGACTTTGTCAAGTGGTACACTACGAACGAGGAGCTGAACGAGGAGCTGCTGACAGAGAGTTAGACCTTGCCCCCCTCACCCTATATACAGGCCCCCACCTACCACCACGCTACATGCCAAAATGCTCCATGCTTTTTCTCCCTTGCACGCTATTTTTTCAGGGGGGACGCGCACCGCGCTTTTAAAGGCCCCTGGCGCATATATTTACTCTGCTAACATACACACACAATACACCAGTCGCCCTTACTGTATATACATCACCACCCGCTAGGTTTTTGGCTTGCATATCTATAGAACTGCTAGAAACAGCACCATGGTAGACCAATTGGCAAACCCAAAAGTACGAAAGGTGTCGCCAAAGAACAAATCCCCGCTCCTCGGTAGTACCTCTGGCTCTATCAGGCATGGTCTCCGTAAGATCAGCCATAAGATAAGGCGGAAGCCGCACGACCTCGAGCAAGAGGACTCCCAGGACGTCTGGTCCAATAATGGATCACTTGGCTCGTCGTTGGATGACTCCGCAACCGGTACTTCGGATATTGCCGTCCAAGAGCGCGTCCCCTCTGCCGCCGCTGCACCTGAAATAGAGTCTCCCACAAAGACGCCAGTGCTGTCCACAAACGTCACCAAGCTTGGGCTTGGACTGGCGGGACGCGGTGTGAAGAGCATGGGAACGAACAGAATTGGCATGGTGACGACTCCGAAGACCTCACAGACTCTGTTCCGCTTGCAGAAGTCCAAGAAGATGTCGCCGCCGGAGTACTACATCGACCTGATTCGGAGCCCACACGTCACGGCAAAAGATCTCAAGCCGCTCGAGACAATCATTAGAGACCGCGAACACAACACTGAGTGGACGCACTCGTTCATTGCACTGAATGGACCCTATGAGCTCGCGAAAGCGCTGGACAAGGTCAACACGAAGACCATCAAGTCCGATGCCCAACTTGACTTCGAGTTTTCTATCCTGATCGTTATCAGGAACATCATCGACTTTGAGGAAAAGGTGGACCACAAGACCACGCTGTCACCCATAGTTGCAGAGCTGTCTTCGAGCCTGTTCTCGGCGCGTATCATCACCAGGAACGTCTTGACGGGTATGCTCTCGCTGATCGTCGCGCACGAGAAGGAGGATGCCACCACTGGCATCGTGCACGGCCTCGTCAGCACCATCAATGGAGGTGACAACTGGGGCATGGCAAACGGCATGAATGATAGCGACAGTGAGGATGACTCGTCTATAAACCCATTTAGACAGTGGGTCCCTGCCGTCGACGGTGTCATCAGAGACTTTGAGTCCAAGAATCCTAACCTCTTTTCCTCGGATACGGACTTCTTTAAAGGCCGCTACACTCCACAGTCAACCATCAAAGAGTACACGATGCTGACACTCTTCCTGATCTCCTCGATGGTGTACACATACAAGTCGACCGACGAGCGTGTCAGAGTGAGGCAGCAACTCCAAGAGGCTGGAATAGGCAGACTCTTTGACCGTGCCAAGAGACTCCACTCCAGTGCCATCAACGACCTGATCGAGAACTACCGTGTCATGTCCCTCGATGACCTTGAAACCGTTAGTTCGAGAGATAAAGAACCGGAGAAGTTACGGAAGCTCCAGCTGGAGCTATCCACGGGCGAGCCAGACGTTACCTCTTCTCATGACAGCTCATTCACTAAGGACGAGCACTTGGATAACATCCTGCGCAACCTCAATGATATCCAGGACAAAAATGGTGGCACGAAGTACATACGGATGATCGATAACTTGATCAACAACGTGGTTCACATGAACGGTATCAGCAACGATAATGTTCTCAAGGTGACCCAAAGACTCTTGGAGGGTCTAAGCTCAGAGGACGTTGCTAGACAAGCGATCGCCGAGGCCTACGAATCGCAAAATCTCATGAATGACTACAAGAGACAGGTAAACGACCTGGAGAGGCGTCTGGCCGACACTCCAGGTGCAAACACTGACGGCTTGGCAAAGTTTAAAGTCCAAAGTACGGCTATGGGAATCAGTGACAGTGGATCAGATGCAAGCATCCTTCCATCAGACCTACGCAAGAACTACTTCTATGAGCCATTTGAACACTACGATATCAATAGTGGCTACAATGGAATAGGACCTGGACGTGGCCCAGGACTCGGCCCAGGACTCGGCCCAGGATTAGGACCAGGACTTGGAGCAGGTAATGGAGCAGGTAATGGAGCAGGTAATGGAGCAGGTAACGGGCCCGGATTGGGACCTGGATTGGGACCCGGACTCGGCCCAGGTAATGGACCGGGTAATGGGACTGGCCTAGGATCCGGAACAGGATATGGGCTAGGTCCCGGTAACGGTCCTGGTGGTCCACCACCACCGCCTCCGCCACCGCCGCCTCCTGTCCCTTCATTCCTTGATAAGGGCGATTCAGCAGCACCATCACCGCCACCTCCACCTCCACCTCCACCTCCACCCCCTCCGGCTCCTCCAAAGTTCCTAGCTGACATGGTCAAGAAAGCGGATGGCCCCAAACCACCGCCTCCACCTATGCCAAAGTTCCTGAAAAGCGAAGATAGTCTGGATGAGAAGAATGAAAACGATGATGTACCACACCCACCACCGCCCCCTCCTATTCCACAGAAGCTTTTGGATGGTGCCAAGCAGACTTCTGGGATCGAACTGCCTAAAAAGAAAGAGGAGCCAAAGGTGAAGGCCGTGGTTATCAGGAGACCGAACTCCAAACTCAAGCATATACACTGGGACAAAGTGCCCGATGTGTCATCCACGTTCTGGTCGACAGTTGACGACGAGAAAACGATCGATCTTTTAGAGGAGGCTGGTGTCCTTGATGACATGGAGACGTCTTTCAAAGCTAGAGAATCAAGGATTCATTTCTCCAAGAAGAAAGTTACAGATGACGAGAGTGGAAGCAAAAAGAAGATCAGTTTACTGCCTCGAGAGCTTCAGCAGCAGCTCGGCATCAACCTGCACCAGTACTCGAACCAAACAGAACATGAATTCGTCAAGAAGGTACTCTCCTGCGACAAGGAGTTGCTTGACAACAACACCCTCATTGAGTTCTTCAACTGGGAAGGAGTCACGGATATTTCTTCTTCTCTGATGAATCTGTTTGCTCCATACTCCAGCCGCAACGGGTCCAAGCCAAAGAAAGACCCCAACGATCTTGAAAGACTCGACAGAATATACTTGGAACTCTGCGTCAACCTACGTTCGTACTGGCTTGCACGCTCTAGAGCTCTCCTCTTGACGTCCACTCACGAGAGAGAGTACCACGACCTGACCAAGAAGTTGAATGCAATCGACTCTGCCATCACCAGTGTCAAAGGCTCCAAGTCGCTACTACAGGTCTTCAGTATCATTAAGAATCTCGGAAACTTCATGAACGACTCGTCTAAGGCTGTCCAAGGATTCAAGCTCTCTGGACTCCAGAGACTGAACTTCTTGAAAGACTCCAAGAACTCGATGACGATGATTCATTACATTGAGAAGACGATCCGTCTGCATTTTCCAGAGATGGCTGAATTCGTCGACGACTTGAACGATATTCCAAAGGTCTCCGGTATATCGGTCAGCACGCTCGAAAACGAAGTGAAGGAGTATGAGGCCTCCGTTAAACGTCTGGAGATGTCTCTAAAAAATGGTGCCCTGAGCGATCCTTCCAAACTTCACGCCGATGACCGGATTTTAGAATACATCGAGCCAGCCGTCGCTAAAGCACGGCAAAACGCTGACGTGCTGAAGTCCCACATTAAGACGACTGGTAAAAACTTTGAATCCCTCGTTTCTTACTTTGGTGAAGACCCAAACGAGAAACAATCTAGAGAGACGTTCTTCAGCAAGTTCTCCGGTTTCACTGATGCCTACAAGCAAGCACACCAGGAGAATGTCCGCGCCGAAGAAGAGGCGAAGGCGTACGAGGTTAGGAAGCGTATGATGGAAGAGTTTAAGAAGAAGCGCCAACAGGATCTCGAGCAGAAACGCATCGCTGCTGCAACCAGCTCTCCAGGAAGAGATAACAGTGGTGCAGCTGCAATAGAGGAACTTTTGAGCCAGCTGCGGTCGAACAGGCAGCTCACCAGAAAGCACACGGAGTACAAGACAGAGAAGCCAGTGGAGCTGAAGAAGGAGGATGCCCTGACGGACCAAGTTCATACCATGCTCAACAACTTGCGGAGCGAGGACACTTCTGAAATCGAAGACTCTACTCCAGAGCCGGACGACCTTGACAGGTTGTCTCTGATCACGATGCTGATTAATAACTCACCAAATGCCAACTTTGAAGATCAGAGGCAGACTGAGGAGGAGGAGGAGGAGGAGGAGGATGACTACGAAGACGACGACGAAGAAGACGACGACTACGAAGAAGACGAGGTTGACGAGGAGGAAGAGAACGAGAGCAACCAAGAAGCAGTGACGAAAGACATCCCCACTTCCTCAAAGGGTAGCTCAGATGGGGAGTTTGCGGATGTTCAATCCATCCACACCGTCAGCACAACTCGACCTACCCAGCCGCTAAAACTGCCAGCAAAATCGACCAAATCGACCGACTCTTTGAACGACGCTATCAACAACGCCATCAATCGGCTAATGCTATAGACGCGCACAGACTACTACTTTACTATACATCTAAGATATATATTTGCTAAACAAATGGGAATGACATGTTAATTTTTTCTGCCAACGTTCAGTTGACCTTCTGCTTCTCGGCTGGCTTGATCGACAAGTTGACCTTTCTGAGTAGGTAGAGGGCAATCAGGGCAGTGAAGACGTAGAGGGAGGTCAAGAGAGGCTTGGCGATGAGCGCATACTTTGGATAGGTGTAGCGAACGTAAACCTCGGCTTCTCTGAGCTCGTCGACGAGGTCGTCAAAGGTGAGGGTGACCTTGACGTGACCGGTGGTGATGTCGAGGTAGGAGTACTCGTGGCTGATTCTGAGGCCGTTGTAGTGGAAAGGCACGGAGACGTCGCCGTATTGAGCTCCCTCCGGGAGGTAGAACGAGAGGTTGAGGCGGGTGTAGGCACAATCGAGCATTCCATCGAGCAGCTTGACCTTGAGAATGTAGGTGTCGTCCTCGTCAGGGGCAGGGCCCTGGTGGAGGAAGTCGGAGAGCTTGTGGTTCCAGCCAACGGTGAAGTTGTAATTCCAGCCACCAACGATAGGATATCTTGGCTTGAGGGCAAGCTTGTTGTCGAGGATGCGGGAGGTGGACACGTTACCGACCTTGTCGGTGAAGTAAGCGGAGGAGATTTCCTGCTGTGGAAGCAACAGGTTGATTGCAGTGATGGCAGGGCTGATAGTCTGCTCGTACTTGCCAGTCATCCACTCGGCACGGGAGAATCCTTCCTCCAGCTCGACGGCGTTGTTGGTGAGCTCGTAGTACTCCTCAACCTGCAAGGCGTTGCTCCAGTGCGAGACCCAGAAGTCCCTCTGGAGGTAGTTGACGGTTGGCAGGGCACCCTTGCGCTGGTAGGTGATGTTCATTGGCCAGACGGCGTTCGGCTCGAGAGCCACGGCCAGGTCCTCTGGGGACACGAGGTTGTTCTCCTTCGGCTGGAGGCCGAAGTCGACAGGGTCCTCGACACCCTGAGGGTAGTCGACGACAGCGTTGTCGCCGCAGCCGATGATGGCCAGAGCGTAGTGGTCGATAGGGTAAGGGGAGACCTGGTACTTGAAGGTTTGCAACTTGACGGTCTGCTCATGGGCCATTGGAGCCCTGGCAGGGAATGGGTGGATGTCGCCGAGGCCGATGTACGAGATGCTCAGCTGTGCACGCTCACCGGCAGCGACGGCCGTCGGCAGAACGAGCCGGTAGTACACGACGCCAGGCTCGCCGTTGGTGACCTCGACAGGCTTCGGGTGAAGGTAGGGGTGCTCGGTCTTTGGGAATCTCAGCATCGGAATCAGCACGGAGCGGTGGTCCTCCTCCTGCTGGTTGATGGCGATGTAGAACACGTTGGCCGGCTCGTCGCCAATGTTGGTGGCCCTGATGTCGACCCTGACCTTGGAGTAGGACTTGGAGAGGTCAATGGCACGCTCGAGCTTGTCAATGTTCCAGACCGGGACAATGGTATCCGCAGCAGCCTGGGCAACCGTGGCGAGAGCCACAACCGCCGCCAGGAACGAAAAGAGGCGGAAGAACATTGCGTTTGTGTTGGCTAAGGTGAACACGTTTTTTTTCAACTAGCCTCCTCCTCGCTTTTGGGGCCTCGCCCCGAATTTTCAACCAATTTTTCAGCTGAGCCGCGAACGAGAGACAGTTACCCGATCGGGACGGCGGTGTGGGTTTGCAGTTTCAATCCCAAATTTTTATCCTATGCATTAGAGTCTATAAATGATCCGTGGTGCCTGGCGGTGTCGGGGGGCTCCTCAGCCCCTCCGGGCTCCGTATACGAACTTTCCGAGTAGTCACTGCTTTCCGAGTCCGAGACGAACAGCGTGTGAACAGGGTATCCCACAATACTCCTGTGGTACACCGGTGGAACCACTGGCCGCCCGGTAGGAACAGCCGTGGTGTTGCGGTGACGGTAGTGGTGACGGTGGTGGTTGTGGCTATGCTGCCGTGAACGGCGGCTTCTTTGTTGCTCTTCTGATGAGGCCGTAAGCGGCGACTGTGGAACCATCTCGATATCGTTCGCACCTGGTTCGTCCGAGTAGTACTCACTGTTGCCGCCATGGGTTCTACCCCCCTCGGCCACCATCCGGTCATCGATGGTCGTTCCGACGACCATTAGAGGCGCCTCGTCGTCAGAGCTGTCATCGATGGCCGACAGGTAGACGCCCTTGCTGACGCTGTTAGCACGGCGCCGCGACATCAGCGTGCGGCCCAGAATGCAGGTCATCGTACCGCATAGGGCAATCATGATCGTCGACACGAGGATCATCCACCCGCACCATGTCAGGTGCGGCAAAAAGAGCAAGAGGTCGACCAAGAAACTAAGCAGCGACAGCATGAAGGTGGGAAGGAGACACAGTAGCATCGCCGTGATGAACCTATTGTTACTGGAGAGCCTGTTGGAGAAGAGGCAGAGAGCCATAAAGAGCTGCACCGCGGTGAAGCCGCACGAGATCGGGTGCACGACCAGCAGGTACGAGATGCTGTGACGAGCGTTCGACGGGAGCGCAAACTGGTCCGAGTTCGACAACTCCTGCGGCCGGTAGCCGATACCTGTAGAGGAGCACCCAGAGGCATCGCAGAGACCAAAGACGCCGAACTTGTAGCCCCTGTAGTCACAGAGGGACATCGTTTTGGTAATCGGCACCGTGATGACCGCTATTATCTGGAAAGTCAATGCCACCGTCAGAAGAACGCTCTCGAGGAACGCTATCCTCTGGTGGAGGGAGAGCATAGGTCCGATAAGTAAGGGGCTGAGACTTCAGAAGAGGTGAGAAATAAAGCACCTAATAAATTTTAACCCGTCTTCACATATGGCGATCCGGCAGAATAAGAAGATCGTCTTTGACGATTCCGGGCACCTGGAAAAGCCAGATCCTTCCCTCAAGGGGAAGGGAGAAGAGAGGCGATCACGAGGTCACATGGGATCCCATTTACAGGATAGGAAACGGCCTGTGAAACGAGAACACAGCAATAGAAGTGGTTCTGGTAGCCCCAAAAAGCAAAAGGGACCTGCCAAATACGTGAGCTTTGACAGCGACGACGAGGCGGCGGCCAGCCGTAACGAGGGTGGCCCGATTGACATCAAGATCAAGGCACAGCGGCTGCTGCAGAATAGAAAGAATTTACCGGTGTACAAGGCCAAGGATGAGCTCATACCGAAGATCATCGAGTCTAAAGCCTCGATCGTGATCGGAGAGACCGGTTCTGGTAAGTCGACCCAGATCCCGCAGTTCTTGATCGACAACAACATAAAGAGGCTGAAGGGACAGGTGGCCGTGACGCAGCCGAGAAGAGTCGCTGCGATCAACTTGGCGATGAGAGTCGCCGAGGAGTACGGCTGCAGGGTCGGCAAGGACGTCGGATACTCGGTGCGGTTCAACAACATGACGAGTCACAAGACAAAGCTCAAGTACATGACCGACGGTATGCTGCTGCGTGAGATGATGCTCGACCCGACTCTGTCTAAGTACTCCGTGGTCGTGGTAGACGAGGCCCACGAGAGATCGATTCTCACGGACCTCCTGCTGGGCTTCTTGAAACACCTCCTCACAGTGGTCAGAAAGGACGACGACGATTTTAGAGTGATCGTCATGTCGGCTACGCTCGATGCAGAGAAGTTTTCCAAGTTCTTCAACGATGCTCCTATCTACTTCATCGAGGGTCGCATGTACCCCGTCGAGAGATTCTACTTGGACAAGCCCGTTGACGATGTGATCGACGCCATGGTGAAAACGATCGTCCAGGTGAACCAGGGCGAGCAGACCGGCGACATACTCTGTTTCCTTCCTGGCCAGGACGATATCGACAAAGCAACTGCTCTCTTAGAGCGTATTGCCCCGCAGTTACCAAAAGAGGCTCCGTTCATAGTTCCACTTCCGCTCTACGCTGCGCTGCCACCACGACAGCAGATGAAGGTTTTCGAGAAGCTCGGCCACCGCCAGAGAAAGGTCATCCTTTCCACTAATATTGCCGAGACCTCGGTTACCGTGCCAGGCATTAGATACGTCATTGACTCGGGCCTGCGCAAGGTCAAGGTCTGGAGACACGAGCTGGGACTGTCGACCCTGCTGACGGTCCCCATTTCGAAAGCATCCGCTGCCCAGAGAACCGGTAGAGCTGGTCGTGAGGCTCCTGGAAAGTGTTTCAGGCTCTATAGAGAGAAGGACTACCTGAAGTTGTCGGACACCACTGAGCCTGAAATCCTCAGATCGGAGATTATCTCCCCAGTGTTGATGCTGAAGCGCCTCGACGTGGACGACATCCTCTCTTGGAACTGGCTGGAGAACCCGGGAAAGGAGGCACTGTTCGCCGCACTCCAGCAGCTGTACTCCTTGCAAGCACTTTCAGATTCGGGAAAGATTACAGAAATGGGCCGAAAGATTGTCGTCTTGCCAGTGGCCCCGCATCTTGCTGCCGTTCTCATCCAGGCAAAAGAGTTTGGCGTTTTGGACCCGGTTATCGACATCGTTTCTTGCCTCTCTGTGGACAACCTCATTCTCGTTCCACCTTCTGAAAAGCGTGACGAAATCAATGCCAAGCGAAGAGACACCTGCACACTCGGTGCAAACTGGGGTGACCTGATCATGCTGAAAGATCTCTATGATATCCACAACAGTATCTCAGATCCTGTCGAGAGAAAGAAATGGTGCAAGGAGCTGGGCGTGTCTGCGCGTGGATTTAAAAACGTTTCTCGTATCCGCAAACAGATCGAAGGTTACATGGGAAATCTGGATGACAAAAAGACCATCAAAGAAGCAGATGTTAACGGAGACGATGAACTCATTGGAAAGCCTGTTGATCCTGCTCTCATCCTGAAGTCGTTCCTCAAGGGATTTGTTACGAACTGCGCCATCGGTATGCCGGACAGGTCGTACCGCACTGTAACCAGTGGTGACTTGATCTCGATCCACCCTTCTTCGATGCTGTTCGGAAAGAGAATGGATGCCATCATGTACATTGAGCACGTCTACACCGTGAAAGGATACGCCAGAAATGTGAGCAGGATAGAGCTTGACTGGCTGCAAGAAGCTGCACCGGGTCTCGTCGGTTCCCGTGTGGCCGTGATCGATTAGATTCGATATAGACTTTCTTCAAATTTGGACTTAGACTTAGACATATATCATGCATTCTATAAATTCTAGTAGTCATCGATGCTCTCGAATATCGCCTTCTTCGAATGCAAGTATTCGATGTACTCCTTCCACAGAGGATCGCCATTACTGAGACAGTTGCTGTCTCCGGCAAAGATCAGACTGCAACGGGCTCTCGTCAGCGCCACGTTCATTCTCCTTCTGTCCTTGAGGAAACCAATGCGATTCTCTTTGTTGGAGCGCACACAGGACATAACGATAAAGTCCTTCTCGCGTCCCTGGAACGCATCCACGGTTGCAACAATCATGCCGCGGATCTCGCAAACAGTGACATCCTTCTCCTTTCCAAGGTCTTCCTTGTCGACAGTGAGATTGATTTCGAGGTTTTCAGGGTTGATCACAGGGTTTGCTCTCAGTGCACTTGCAAGATGATCACGCTGAGCCGCATATCCAGTCATGATGCCAATTTCCTCAGGCTTGATGCGCTTGTCCACAAGCAACATCTCGATGATCCGTTCAACCATCCCAACCTCGCCCTGGTTGTAAGTACTGAAGTTACCATGCCGTCTTTCATACTGCTCAGGCTTCTCGGATCCATGATTCCAGAAGAACAGCGGGTACTGCACTTCAGGTAGAGTGCGCGCCTCTGCAGTGATACCGTCCTTGAGTAAGCCACCGTAGAAAGTATTTCTAGGGAACTCACTAATGGCCGGATGCATACGGTACTGCATGTCCAGCATGACAGGATGGTCGCACGTTCCATTCTTGAGACTGCGTTCGAAGAGCGACATTTCAAGCGACCGAACGCGGGTAAACGCACTAAGCTGTGCTTCGTCACCGACAAAGATGATCTTTTGGATTCCCTGTGCGGCCAGAGGGATTAAACAACTTGGCTCAGAGGTCTGCGTCGCTTCGTCCATGATAATCACCGGTAACTTCGGAATACCTTTCAGGTGCGGACCCGATATACCGACCGTCGTTGAGAAAATAACCTTGGCCTGCGTCACAAACTGGGCACTATATTCATTGATGATATCAAGAATACGACTGAACTCCTTTTTACTGAGCGAACCCTGCGACGAGCGCAGACGACGGTAGTCTTCCTTCAACAGAGGAGGAAGAATTCCCTTCAGTTTGTTGTGAAGACAGATTTCAGCAAGCGGATGGTCTGCATTGTACTCAGCCTCTTTTGAGATTGACACAATACGTAGAATCGAGTCCTTATGGTCCTTCATCATCTTCTCGGCGATGTTGTCAACGGCGAGGTTGGAAGCGGCAACGACGAGAACTGGGTAATAGCTCAGCTGGTTGATGAGCTGCAGAATCATCTCATAGATGGTAGAGGTCTTACCAGATCCTGGTGGTCCCTTGAGCACCGTGATCTTGTTGTTCAAAGCTGACTGCAATCCCTCCTTCTGAGAATCGTTCAGCTGGTTAGTATAGTGAGCAATGCGGTTCTTGAATGTGATGCTCTTGATCGGCTTCTGGCCCAGTAGAAGTTGCTTGAAAAGAGGACTGCTCAGGTTCTCCATCGCAGAAAAGACACGGCTGGCGACATTACCACAGGGGAGAATAGCAATCTTCTTGCTCTTGGTCAACGCAGAGGAATTCCAAGGGAACGGATGGAGCACGGTCAGAAGGGTCTTCTTATCCCTGTAATTGGGACGTCCTCCTCTACCGCCACGGCCACCACGGTGGCCTCCACGACGACCACCTCCACCGTGACCTCGCATCGCCTCACTCTTTGGCTTCGAGAAGTTGACGCGACAGTACCACAGTTCAGGACGCTTCTCCGTCTTGAGTGCGGCATCCTCCTTGCTCATGACAATGATGGCCTGGGATCTAGTGAATGCACTCTGTCGGAGATGACGGAGTGTTTCTGGAACGTAGGCCTCCATGGTTTCTTTCAAAGGGGACACCATGGTGACATCAGCTTTCTCTCCAATGTTAATGCTCTGGTCCAGTTCCGCGTCAGTGAACATGTCCGTGTCGAACAGCTCTTCGAGGAAAAGACCATAACTGATTTCCTGCAGATATGCCTTCATGTCATCAAACTTGAGAGGGGGATCCTCTGGAGTGGTGTTGATGATCAGGTCACGAAGACGCTTCATCTTTTCAACGAACGTCATGTTGGACGGATCGGCGTTCTTGATGATCTCATTGATCTCAATTGCACGTGGATCGTCGGGAGCGACGTCAACGACGGCTGACGGACGAACAATGGTCTTCTCTGCCTTGGCAGACTTGCCTGGCTTGGCAGACTTGCCTGGCTTAGTAGACTTGGCTGGCTTGCTCTTATCAACAGGTTTACCCGATTTGGACTGTTTTCCGGAGGCTCGTTTGGACTCATCCTTGTGGTCTCCTTTTCCGCCACGAGAGCTACCATGCGTTCGTGAACCGCCTCTACCAGACCCACGTCTACCGCGCCCTCCTCTATGACTCCCACGAGTGCTGCTGCCACGGCGACTGTCTCTACTTCCACGTCTATTTTCTTCAGTCATAGTGATGGTTAAAGTGGGTGAAAATAAAACAAAAAAAGTTTCGGGTGGAATGGACTTCATATTCTTTTTTTTATACAAAGTTCGTGCTCAGTAGAGGGTGATAATATCTTGGTAGTGCTCTTGAACCATGTTGTATCCGTGGTCGTCTCTCTTGCCCTTTCCATCGATGTTCTTGTAGAAGGTTTCGACGTACTTGGTGACGAGGTCGGCGTACCAGAACTTGCCCTTGTCAGTGATGAATGCGTAGTGACCGCCGAAGTCACAGGTGGCCATGTAGAGGTAAGGCGACTGCTGGCAGTCGAGGGCAGGGTAGTGGGTCGAGATCATTGGGTCGTCCTTTGAGTTGATGATGAGGAACGGCGTCTTGATCTTGAAGATACGCGTCAGCGGAGAGCCGGCGGTGTAGTAGGCCGATCCGGATGGGAATCCCGCGAGGCGGGCAGTGCATGCGTTATCGAACTCCTCGGACGTCTTGATGTTCTTCTTGATGGCTTCGAAGTTTTCGAGGTCGAAGTGCTCTTTGCCGGCGGTGGCCAGAACCTTCTTGTTGTTCTCGACGAGTCTGGTCAGGAAGAAGACGATGGCCGGCTGGAGCGTACTGCGGCCGATGTATGTAGACATGATGGCCGTCGAGGCATCCCAGAGGTCCCAGGGGGAGCTGATCGAGACAGCAGAAGTAATGGTCGACTTGTCGCCTTCCTCGGCAAGGTAGTTGGCAATGAGGACACCGCCGAAGGAGTAACCTTGGAGGTGGACCTGCTTGTTAGGGAAGCGCTTCTGGAGCTTCTGGATGAACCAGCGCATGTCGTCGGTGGCCAATGCATGGTAGAGGTATGGTGTAGTGATTGGCGAGCGACAGCAGCCTCTTGCATTGACCACGATGACGTGGTTGCCAGCGTTGAACAGACTCTCGCAGGCGGCTCTGATCTGTGGCTCGTTAATTCCACCAGCGAGGCCAGGGAAGACGAGCACGATCGGCTTGTCATCCTGGTCCCACTCCTTGTAGATCTCGGCAAACTCGTCCTTCGTGTAGTACCGGCAGCGAGGATGCAGTCTAGGGTACCCTTCAGGGAGCGTCTCCTTGTAGGCGATCTCAAATTCCTCCTTGGTCTTCTCCTTCGGCTTCACCACGTAATCCGCAGTGAACTGGCCCCATGGCATGTTCTTGTATACCTTGGCGTCCTCCTCGGAGACCTTGATCAGGTTACGTGCGTACCAGACCTGGTAACACTTCGACCAGTTGCTGTTGGCCACGTATAGAGTCTGCAGAGCGCCGTTGAACAGGTACGGCTTCAAGTTGAAACGGTAACCCTCGCTAACCTCGGGAACGAACTTGTCGAGCAGTTCCGAGAAGGGAATTGTAGCGGTGCCGTCGCCCTCGGCTGCATTCTGCAGTGGCAGATCGACAGACTTGTTGCACTTCGAAGTGTGCACGGTATTTCTGAAACCCCAGGATGGAAGCAGCGACATAATTGAACTAGTGACTATAAAATGCCTCGATGTTAAGATCTTGGAAAATGCGCCGCACTTATAAGTTCCGAAGATCCGACTCCCTGATCACCTAGGGTTGGCGCTAAAAAATATATATATATATTTTTTTTTCTTTTTATGTGTGTGCTTATATTTCTGAAGTCTCTCTCTTTCCCTCAAAGTTAGGGGGTCTTATGTGTGTGCAGTACAGTACAGATTTTGGGCACGGCGGAGCGAGAAATTTATTTCTCACCGCTGCGACGATCCCTCCCCCCTAGGGACCCTTACACCCACTTGCACCTGTACTCAATCGTCCTTCTTATCCGGTCTGGCTGCACCTGGCATGAACGAAGGTCTGATATGGAAGTAGGCGTTGTCCTTGTCCGCGAGGCCGGCGAACATATTGTAAAATCCGGTTACTCCGCACATCACTCCAAAGAATCCTCCAGCCTTGCTCAGGCCGGCTGACGAGGTGAACTGGGCAATCGTCAAAAGCAAGACAAAGAACCAGACAAAGAACAGGAGGAAGAACTGCGCCCACGTAGATTTCCAGGTGCAGAACCAAAGCGCAAACGAAAAGATGGCCCATGGTAGCAAGAAGAAGGCCACGGCCTGGTTGTACTCCGAGATGTCATCGTAGGCTTCGATGGTGTGGCCGACGTCCATCAGCATAAGCGAGAACGAAGTCCAGTATCCGCCGAACATGAGGAACGTTGCGGTGGCCCAAGTGTTTCCAACAATGAAGCAGAGCACTCCAACGATGAGCTCGACAATGCCTGCAGTCGTCATGAATGCCCCGAGCAGGACGTTCGGGTGAGTCACGTGACGGGCGTGCATAGTGATAAGACCGTACGAGATAGTCGAGCAGGAGAAGGCGGCCAGGCCAGCTGGAACCGGGTCGGCGTAGTTCCGGATCTGCTCGGTGATCTTTCTTGGAGAGACACGCAAGTTACCGCCGAAGGCATAAAGGAAGTCGTCCTTGGAGATCGGCTGGTCGTTGATGTAGATGTTCTTTTCGTCGGCGTGGAAGGAGGTCTGCGATCTGTGGATCTCTCCACCATCGGTAGGAGCCTGCAACTGTGAGACGCTACTGCCGTTCTTTTCGAGGTCCATCTGGACATCGGGAACTTCGGTCGTGGTCATCTGGGTAACTAATTTAAAACGATGAGATGGTCAACTACTTTAAAGAGAAAAATGGGGAGGAAAAAGCAGGCGGTCTATATATATATATACTAGAGCACAGGACCAAACGGGTGCATAAAACAGGCCGTTGCTGCACTCAATCAACTGCTTTGGCGGCCTGTACAACACCAAACGGGAATATGCTAATAAATGTGTGGCCTTAAGATGCCAACCTCGCTGCTAAAGCCGCACACACTTTTTTTTTGCGGCTGCTGCTGCAGCAGCCGCCTATCCCGGCACCCCCCCCTGGGGCGGAACATTACTTCTTTCTCAGCCTACCCTAACCTTGGCTGCTCATCCATCGGCAAGAAAAATGCAGCCAATTGGATGTGGATTATGCCGGCAGTCTGAATTTGCTAATTACACCATTGAAAGTACCCCTGGAGACACCACGATCTAGAGCGCAACTTCCGTCCCTGCTGCTACCTGTGATGCTCGCTCCTGTACTGCAGGGCCTCACCACCGACTGTATCACCCTTAGCATAAGCCCTCAATACAGCTAGAAGCCTCTATTTACCCGAGGCGGCGCTCAATTGCATAAGCATATTGTATGGAATGCCAGTTTTTTGCAGGACCCAGCTACGGGCAAGTTTAGTCAGGCTCGGTGGATGGGTTCCCCCGGTTCGTCTGTTCTAAGTGGCATGTCACCGTGGGAGGAAAAAAAACTGCACGGGAAGGAAAAAAAAGAAGCAGCCGTCGGAGGCCGCTCTATCTGGGTGAGTGGAGTGAGAGCGAGGGTTGGGGAGTAGCTAGCTGTATCTGTATAGCAAGTGTATTGACAGCGAGACTACCATGTAGTGTCATGATGCCAAACAGTTAGGTACTACATGTGCGGCACCCCACAGAGGGGGGTTGTCGAAGGTTGCCGAACTCAATTTGGGTTGGGTTTCCCAAAGAGGAAACCTGAGGTGTCAGGGGTACTATGCACGGCAAAGGCCTACGAAGAGTTTATTCCCTATGTATATATATTCATTATGTATCGTAAGAAGTCTACTCCGACTTCTCCTCACCCTTCTCGAGATCCTCTGGGCGGACAGCTCCCGGCATGAAGGCCGGCTTGATCGTCATGTAAGAGTTGGTCTCGTCTGCGAGTCCGGCAAACATGTTGTAGAATCCGATGACGCCGGACATCAGGCAGAAGAAGCCGCCAGCCTTAAAGACCTTGACGGAGCCGATGAACTGGCCGATTGTGAAGAGCAGGATGAAGAACCAGACGAAGAAGAGCAGGATGAAGAGCGGCCAGGTGGATCTCCAGGTGGTTGCCCACAGAGCAAACGAGAAGATGGCCCAAGGCAGGAAGTAGAGAGCGACGCACTGGCCGTACTCGGCGGTGGTGGAGTAGGCAGAAGCGATTCCGCCAACGTCCATAAGGAGGAACGAGTAGGATGACCAGAAGCCGCCGAACATAAGGAAGGTGCAAGAGGCCCAGGTGTTTCCCAGGACGAAGCAGAGCACGCCGACGATAAACTCGACGAGACCCGAGGTGGTCAGGAATGCACCGAGAAGCACGTTGGGCGTTGACACGCCTCTGGCATGCATCTGGACGAGTCCCAGAGAGATGGTCGAGCAAGAGAAGGCAGCGAGGCCAGCCGGCACAGGGTCGGCGTAGTTGCGCACCTGCTCGGTCACCTTGCGGGCACCAGTGTTCAGGTTACCACCGAATGCGTAAATGAACTCCTCCTTTGGAATGGCGGTGTCATTAATGTATATGTTCTTGTCATCATGGCGCCAGGTCTTGGTGCTGTACTGAGACTCACCGCCAGTAGTGCTGCCCTTTCTGGGACCCGAGGTGTTCATCGGCGTCTGGCTTTCCTCGGAGATGTTCTTGTCGATGCCCGAGATGGAGTTGGTCATTCTGTGTGTTTGAGGTCTGGGTTTGTTTCTTTATCTGAGCCTGGAAAAGGTCTCCAAAGGTGCAGAAACCTCCAATTTATAGTGCGGTGCCCCGCCAAGAAGTAAGCATTCTGTCCGGGACGGATTGGGCCAAGTGCGGGGAAGTTCACGGTCCGGCTGCCCGCCAGTCATTTTTTATTTGAGTGTGTTTTTTACCCGTCTAGATAATTCTTTTCACCCAATGTGGGGTAGGCGGCTCCCTCGGATGCCTCAGAATCGTCGGCATCCGACGCTACAGCAGATTTTTTGCACCCAGCGCCGCATCGACACTCCCGACGTCGGGCAACGGAACAACGCGCGGGGCAGGACCGTCTGGCTGGGGTCCCAGCGAGCGAAGGCTCTACACAATGGTCACTGCGGATGTGTGTTTCAGTTGTAGTCGTTGCCGATAGGGTCCTCGTAGCGGACTGGCCGGGTTAACACCCCCAACAGTCCTACACTCTACACTCCACTGCCAAGTCCCCTCTTCAAAAGCGCGCTTCGCAAGAGGCTCCTTGCATAGATAGCCTACACGGTCTACCTCAACCTAGGCAGGTCCCCTTGAGGCTACCGGGCAGCTCGCCCAAACGGAGAAAAACACGGGGTGAAGAAGAGGGGGTGGAGATTTGGGTGCAGCACCCCTTCCAAAAACGGTGTAAGGGGGATGGAGAGGGAGGAGGGGGTGAGCGGGCCAAGAAGGGAGATATCGCATCTTTGCACCGCCATGGTGATTCTTTTGCATCCCTGCACCTGTGGCACGGGCGCGGGCACTGAACCTCTCCAACTCGGCTCTGCCAGATCTTTTTCTCCGCAATTGTTCGCCCTGCCGTTTTACGCGAACTCGGCAGGTTTTCTCAGCGTTCGGGAAAACTATGCGGGGCGAGAGCCAGCCAGATTTTAGAGGAATGTCTTTTCCCCGGCCTATCTAATCGACAATTGGGCATGTCCCTGAAGCGTTTCATCCCACTATTTCATTCAGGGATCGACTATCCAGAAACTGGCTGAGATGCTGAGGATGTTTTACTCCCCGAAGATTCCCCGGCTCCAAGCCATTGTTCACAGGTGCAATGATCCGGCTTTGTTTTCTTGAGCCCGGCTTGAACCACGGCTGTACCCATTCCCTTGACGTCGGAAAAAAAAGATGAGATCTCGGGAAAATAGTTTCCCCGAGAGTGTCGCCATTCTAGACATATATAAGGGCTGCTCTTGTTGCATCCAGGCCAGAACTATCTCTCACTATATATCCACTTCTTCTATCTTGCGTACTCACCATGACTGACTCCGAGGACAAGTCTGCAGATGCAGCCAAAGTCTTAACTATTGACCACGATAACTTTGACCTGCGGCAGGTTTTCGAGAGCATCAGAGAGCGCGAGCTACAGGCCGGAATTAATCACTACACCGGAAATATTTTGTTCGAGGACTTCGCGGTCCAGGGAAAGCATGCTACTATCGGCGTCGCCCCAGATATTGGCCGTGTGCTCTTCCCCTTCTTGCCCCACAAGAAAATCGAACTCCCAGAGTCTGCTGCCGGCGCTGAAGCCTCTGCCGCCAAGATTCATAATGTGATCCAAGGGTTTACTGGTTATGCAGACCCCGGCTCCATGACGCTCGTTCTTGGCCGTCCTGGCTCGGGTTGCTCCACCTTTCTCAAGGCAATTGCAGGTAACCTTGGTGCTTACAAGGGTCACAAGGGCGAGCTTTCGTATGGTGGAATTCCTTCTGCTCAAATGAATTCTCACTTCCCCGGCCAGCTCGTCTACGTCCCTGAGCTCGATCATCATTTCCCCTATCTGACCGTTGAACAGACCCTCCAGTTCGCAGTTGGTTGCAGTACACCAAATGTGCGCATCGATGGGATGTCAAGAAAGGAATATAGGAGCACCATGTCGGACCTCTATATGACCCTTCTTGGGCTCTATGATGTCCGCCACACCCTCGTTGGTGATGACTACGTCCGTGGAGTCTCTGGTGGTGAGCGCAAGCGAGTCTCTATTGCTGAAGGTATGTCGACTGGAGGAACAACATTCTGCTATGATAATGTCACACGTGGCCTCGATGCTCACACAGCAATCAAGTTCATCAGGGACCTTAGGCAGATCACTGGCATCTGTCAGTCGATCTCCTTGGTCACCGCCTATCAGGCTTCGGATGCCTTGTACGAGCAGTTTGACAACGTTACTGTTATTTACGATGGTCGCCAAATTTACTTCGGTCCTGCCAAGAAAGCGGTCGACTACTTTGTGCGTATGGGCTATTCCAGACCATTGCGTCAGACAGCGTCCGACTTCCTTGCTGCTGTTACCGACCCATTGGAGAGAGTTGCACGCCACGGCTACGAGGATAAGGTGCCTAAATCTGCTGTTGAGTTTGAATCTTTCTGGCACCAGTCGCCCGAATATGCCCAGCTTTTGCAAGACATCTCGTCCCGTCGTATCTCCGTTGATGGTCAGGAGTCGGCCTTGAAACTCAAGGAATCCATGGCTCTCGTGCATCAGAAGTTGTCTGGACCTGGTTCGTTCTACTCCGTGAGCTATTTTGAGCAACTCCGTCTTTGTCTCATAAGAGCCACTCAGATGATTATCAACAACAAGACTTACCCGGTGGTCCTGATGGCGATCGCCATTTTTCAGGCGCTTATTTTTGGTTCCATGTTGTACGACTTGCCGAAAACTACTTTGGGCGCATTTGGCCGTGGTGGAACTGTTTTCATTGCCCTGCTCTTCTTCTCTTTGATTACCCTTTCGGAGGTTCACGAAGTCTTCACCGACAAGTACATCATTAGAAAGCAGAAGAACTACTTCATGTACCGGCCCTCAGCACAGGTTGTGGCATCTCAGATTTCAAAGATCCCAACTCGAATAATTGGAATTGTCGCCTTCAGCTTGATCGCTTACTTTCTGACGGGATTACGCACATCTGCTGGTCCATTCTTCATCTTTATTTTGTTTGTTTTCCTTGGAGTGCTTTGCGTTTCGAACATGTTCAACTTTTTTAGTTCGCTCGTTCCAAACGAGACCTCTGCAATCGCTGTGAATGGTTCACTTGTTATGTTTCTCATTCTATACTCCTCTTATGTGGTGCAGAGACCTTCGATGTACTGGTGGTTCAAATGGTTCTCCTACATCAACCCTGTCCTTTATGCATTTGAGTCCATCATGGCCACCGAGTTCCACCACCGCATGATGCCCTGTGCTCCAACGGCCTTGATTCCGAGGGGCTCAACTTATGCTTCATACAGTTCTGCCAACCGTGTTTGTGGATTTGTGGGTGCTGAACTCACAAAGAAGATGTACCCAGACTCGAACAATGCTGTCCTGGGAGATATTTATCTTCGTCTTGCATTCGAGTACTCATTCAGTCACTGTTGGCGTAACTTCGGTATCCTCATTGGACTGATCCTGGGATTCTTGTTCCTCACCTGCCTGGCCGAAGATCTCATTGATTTTAATCCGGCTGAGGTTGATCAATTGCTGTTTGCCCCAAGAGAAGGAAGTCCAAAGTCCAAAAACCAGAGCAGTGTCGATCTGGAAAGCAATGTTGATCGCTCATCAAGTTCTGCTGGTATGAAACTTGGATCCGAGGATATTTTCTGCTGGAAGAATGTTAACTATCACATTCCCTACAAAGGTGAAGATCTTCATCTCCTCAAAGATGTTCAAGGATGGGTGCTTCCCGGTACCCTTACTGCTCTTATGGGTGCATCCGGAGCTGGAAAGACGACGCTCTTGAATACTCTTTCCCGCCGTACAGATGTCGGTGTTGTCACAGGTGACTTCCTTGTGAATGGTGCAGAGCGGGACAAGTCTTTTGAACGTCATACTGGATATGTTCAGCAGCAAGATCTCCATATTGCTGAACTCACTGTTCGGGAGTCTTTGTACTTTGCTGCCCGTTTGCGCCGTCCAATGACCGTGCCAGAATCTGAGAAGCTCTCATATTGTGACGAGATCATGCATATGCTTAACATGGAAGACTATGCTGATGCAGTTGCCGGAAATGTTGGTAGCGGTCTTAATGTTGAGCAGCGCAAGAAGTTGTCGATTGCCATCGAGCTCGTTGCGAAGCCATCCACGTTGCTCTTCCTAGACGAGCCGACGTCTGGTCTGGACGCTCAGTCTGCATGGGCAATCGTCTCTGTCTTGAAAAGGTTGGCAGCAGCAGGTCAGGCCATTCTGTGCACTATTCATCAACCATCCGCTACACTCTTTGAGCAGTTTGATCGTCTACTACTACTCAAGAAGGGAGGTGAGACCGTTTACTTCGGAGATATTGGTCAGCATTCGCAAACTGTCCTCGACTACTTTGCCCGTAATGGAGCCCGCCCATGTGGCCGTGAAGAAAATTCTGCTGAGTACATCCTTGAGAATGCTACTGACACTGTCACTCATGATTGGTACGCAGTTTGGCAAGCCAGTAATGAATGCAAGGCTGTTGATGAACGTGTCAAACAGTTAGCTTCTTTGAGAGATGAGAAGGCCACTTCAAATGGAGCAACGATCACCCGATTTGCGACCCCATACTGGTATCAGTTCCGATTCGTTTATCGCCGGACCAGACAACAGTTTTACCGCGACACTGAGTACATTATTGGTAGGTTGTCTTTGCAACTCCTTTGTGGTCTCATTATTGGCTTCACCTTTTGGGACATCAAGTACAGTGTTGTTGGAATGCAGAATGCGATGTTTTCGATTTTCATGGTTCTTGTGATGCTCGCACCAATTATGAACCAGACTATGGAGCAGGCCATGCAATCCAGAGAGCTATTCGAGGTGAGAGAATCGAAGTCAAGCATGTTCCACTGGTCCTGTTTGCTTCTTTCGCAAGCCTTAACTGAAGTTCCCTATAGTATTGTGACTGCCACAGCCTTCTTTGTCTGCTTCTACTTCCCTACCAAGATGTCGACTGCAGCCTCGGTCTGTGGCTACTTTTGGATGACGTACTGTGTGTTCATGCAGTCCTTTAGTATCAGCTTAGGCTTGATGATTGTCTACGCATCTCCTAACATCTCGAGTGCACATGCTATTTCCGGTGCCCTCTTTAATGTTATCGCCACCTTCTGCGGTATCGTTCAGCCTCCATCCATGATGCCTGGCTTTTGGCACTTTATGTGGCGCCTTTCGCCGTTGACCTATTTGGCCGAGTCGATGATTACCAATGTGTTGTACAAGAGAAAGGTCGTCTGCGCTACCAATGAGATGAACTATCTCAGTCCACCATCAGGTATGACCTGTGGTAGCTATCTCGATGTCTTTTTCGACCAAAATACTGGATATGTGGTTGATAAGGCTTCGACCACTAGCTGTGGTCTGTGTCCATACTCTGTTGGTGATGATTACACCAATACCCTGAGTATGAGCCACTCACACAAGTGGCGAAATGTTGGGCTGTACTTTGCATACATTCTGTTCAATCTGGTAATGATGCTTGTCTTCTATTGGATTCGTGTTGGTGGTTTGAAGTCACTTTTGAAGAAGCATAGCCGGAAGCATTGATTATGTGTGTGTGTGTGTGTGTTTGTGTTTTCTTTTTGTTCCGGTTTTTTATAGTTGTTTTATGGCATATCACATTATCTGGTTCGTAGAGAAGTAATCATTAGACATCTGGGAGGGCTGGCTGAGGCATCATGATTGGCTTGCAGACGAAGTAACTGTTCGTTGTGTCGACCAATCCCGCGAGGCAGTTGTACAATCCGAGCACACCGGAGAGGATGGCAAAGAATCCGCCAGCCTTGGTGCAACCAACGGAGCCGGTGAAGAGTGCTGCTGTAAGCAAGAGGATAAAAACCCAGACGAACAGCAGGAGCAAGAACAGAGGCCACGTAGACTTCCAAGTGCAGACCCAAAGAATAAAGGAAAAGAAGATCCATGGCAGGAAGACGAAGGCGACGGCGTTGTTGTACTGCGAGGTTGTGTTGTAGGCAGATGAGATTCCCCCGATATCCATCAGCAGGAAGGAGTAGGAAGACCAGAAGCCACCGAACATCATGAAGGTACAAGAGCCCCAGGTGTTTCCGCTAACGTATGCGAGGACACCAGTGACGAAACAGACGAGACCGGAAGTGGTCAGGAAGGCACCGAGCAGGGCGTTTGCCTGGGTGACACCTCTGGCTTGCATGTCGACGAGTCCCATGGAGATGCAGGAGCAAGCGAAGGCAGCAAGTCCAGCTGGGATTGGGTCACCATACTTCTTGCTGTTTGGCACTGGCTCTGGAGCGAGGTTGAGGTCCTTGAAGGCAGCAACAAAGTCCTGCTTGGCGATGGCTGTGTTGTCAAAGTAGATGTTGTTGGCGTCGGAGCGGAATCCATGGTTGGCCATGGTGTTCTGGGACTGGACGTGTGTGGCGGCGGCGGTGGTGTCGGAGTTGTCACCTGAAGAAGCGCTGCCGTTTCTTTCTTTAACTTTCTCAGGGTTGTATTCAGACATTGATAGTATGAGTGTAGAGTATCTAAGCTATGCAGATGGGAGAGGGAAAAGAGATCCGAATCTGGGCTCTCATGCGGGACTACGAGGTACTTTTATACCCATTTCTCGACCACACCGGGAGCATTCGGCAAGCGTGGTTACGGCCCCCAGTTCTTGCAGAGACTGGTTCGGATTCCGAGCGTGCATGAATGAAAAAACTGGTCCTACTTTTTTTTTTAGTTCGACCGAAGTTGGAAATGAGTGCATCCACCGGACGTAGGGGGTGCGAAGATCTGGGGTGCATCCTATCCGGGCTAAAAAAAAAAAATGGCATGCCGCTCTTTTCGCCGCCGGATGGCGGGGCACCCCCAGTTCGATTGGGTTGATGGAGACAAGGAAAGATCAAGAATGGAGGCCCCTAGAGCCTACCAATGGCCGAAACCGACTACAGGGTTGTTTGAATGCGCAAGCAGGTGATGGCCGGTCTCCGAGAAGTTTTAAGAGTGCGTCAAGGGGTCAATTCTGAAACTATTGTATTGGCTGGTTAGGAACAGATGCAACAATGCGATTGACCGCGGCGGTGTTCCGACGTCGGCGTTCGGGCGCCTATTTTTATTTTTTGGTATGGGGGATTGGATTCTTGGCCGGTTGCTTCGGACGAAACCGAGCAAAAAAAAGCCATCTCTGAGAAGCAAAAGCCGTCCTACGGCCAAGGTCCTTTCTCCAGCTACGTTTTCTCCGGTACCTCCCCAATCCCACACGTCTATACATTTGTTCTCTATGGGTCCGGTACCAATTGCTGGCACCTTGCTGACTTTAGGTAAGGGTCTATGCGAGCGGTGGTGTGTCAAGCGCCAGTTGCCACATACGAGCCTGCCCGAGGCCGAGGGTGGCATGTGCATTGATAGAAAGTATTCGGACCCGTCGGTTAAAAATCCCGTGACCTGTTTGTCGGACAACCCAAATCCATATAGCCACTCCCAGGCAGGCGGCAGGGCGCAGGCAGCAGGACACACATCCCACTTTTCTTGAGCCCATTATGGGTCGTTTTTTTTTTTGGTTTCTCCGCCGACCCACAATTTCTCCGTCGTACACCCCCTGTTGGTTGGATAAGAGCTTACCTAATGTACGCTTTCAGTTACCCCCCCCCCAGTCGCGCTTCGAATTTGGGCACCCCCCCACGGGTTCGAGTTTGGTCCTGCCAGTGTGGGCTTTCGCGCGCAACATATAGAGAGGGAGGAAAAAAATTCCAAGCGCCGAGCCCCTGATTCTCACCCTCCTACACACTCCGAAGCATGCTGCTGAAACCACGTGTTCAGCGAGCCCTGAGGGGCAACCCGCTGAAGGTTATTCTGCCGATAGTGCTGGTGATCGGACTGGTGTTCTACCTGCTCGGCTCTGACACGACGTCGCAGTCGAACAGCCCGTATAAGTACAAGAAGGACACGAATGATCCGTTCAACTTCGCCAAGGTGCCCGGAGACCACATCTCGCACTACGACCTGAACAAGCTGACCTCGACGGGGCAGGCCTTGAAGCACAAGGAGCAGGTGTTGCTGCTGACGCCGCTGGCACAGTTCCACGAGGAGTACTGGCAGAACCTGCTGAAGCTGTCGTACCCGAGAGAACTGATCGAACTTGGGTTCATCGTGCCGCGCACTGCCGACGGCGACAAGGCATTGAAGGACCTCGAGTGGGCCGTCAAGCAGGTGCAGAGCCCGAAGAGTAAGGAGCCGAAGTTTGCCAAGGTGACGATCTTGCGCCAGGACACCGAGGCCGTCAAGTCCCAGAAGGAGTCCGACCGGCACGCGTACGAGGCGCAGAAGGAGCGGCGCGCACAGATGGCCACGGCCCGCAACTCGCTGCTGTTCACGACGCTCGGCCCGTTCACGTCGTGGGTGCTGTGGCTGGACGCCGACGTTGTCGAGACGCCCGCCACCCTCATTGAGGACCTCACCATTCACGACAAGGCCGTCATCGCCGCCAACTGCTGGCAACGGTTCTACGACGAGGAGAAGAAGGAGGACTCGATCCGGCCATACGACTACAACAACTGGGTCGAGTCGGATGAGGGACTCAAGATCGCCTCGCAGCTCGACGACGACCAGATCATCGTCGAGGGCTACTCCGACATGGCCACATACCGCCCACTTATGGCTCACTTCTACGACCCCAACGGCGACCGCAGCGTCGAGATGAAGCTCGACGGCGTCGGCGGCACCTGCCTGATGGTCAAAGCCCAGGTGCACCGCGACGGTGCCATGTTCCCAAACTTCCCGTTCTACCACCTGATCGAGACCGAGGGCTTCGCCAAGATGGCCAAGCGGCTCGGCTACGACGTGTTCGGCCTGCCAAACTACCTTGTCTACCACATCAACGAGTAAAATTATACAAGCATGGATAAATATATCTCAACCACATTCAGCAGCCAAGGAGAGCTCCTCCCACCCCTCCATGATGCAATGGCCATCGGATAAAGATATGACTGATCCAATTCCAGCCCCTGTGTTTCCCAATTCGTCACGGGGAACTCCTCCGGCCCCGCCCGTACCCCTCGGCTTCCCCCCGTCACACTCGCTGCCACAGAAAACTTCCCCTTAATTTTTCCCTCGCTCTTTCCTGGCTCTTTCCTGGCGTTTCCCTCTCCCCAATGAGGACGCACGCGAGTTTCCCTCCTGATAAGAGATAAGCAAAAAAAAAAGTGAGGCCGATTTAGCAAAAAATGACTGGGGCAGAATTCATCTAGCCTCGCGTTGCTTTTACGTGAAACAGGCACACACCGTTTCTTTTACCTGTCAGCTTTGCAAACCAGTGTAACAACTATAAAGTACTCCAACAGCCGTCAAGCCACACTCCGCTCGAACAATTCACTTAGCCAGACGCCCTCATAGCAACTATGACTGTCACAGTTCAGAAGGCACAGAGCCACAGCCACACCAGCGCTAAAAAAAAGATGAGTGATAAGGAGCTCTCCGAGGCCCTCAAGGACCCGAGTCTCTCCAGGTCACAGAAGCTCTCACTTATGCAAGAGGCCAGCAAATCGTCACAGCAATCAAACAAGAACCTCTCGCACGTCCCATGCAAGTTCTTCCGCCAGGGCGCCTGCCAGGCGGGAGACTCCTGCCCCTTTTCACACGCCACAGACCCGACCGCCATCGACCAGCCTTGCAAGTACTTCCAGCGCGGTAACTGCAAGTTCGGCATGAAGTGCGCACTCGCACACGTCCTTCCTGATGGTCAGGTCCTCAATCCGCGCAGGAACATCGCACACAGCTCCAGAAGCAAGCGCCGCACCTCGCAGTCCTCCTCTGGCCGCAAGCTCTCGCACGGTAAGGACGCCAAGGATTCAAAGGAGTCACGGGACGGTCACGGCAGAGACCACCTGGACGGTAAGTCACAAATTCTTAACGCAACCTCCTCCTCCTCTGCCTCGCAGTTCTCCTCTGGTCTTCAGCGCCTGAGTCCGCTCCAATCACAGGCTTCTTTGGCAGCAGCGGCCAACTCGGTTTCGGGTTCCGGCTCCTCGGCCTCTGATTCTGCCTCCTCGGCCTCCATCGCCATCTCGATGTCCGCCCCACTCCAGGTGGCCGTCCCAATCAGCAACGGCACCAATGTCACTGGCCCGACCGGCGCTCCACAACCAGTCTACTTGGCACCGGCTGCCTCGCCTCTGGGCAGAGACTATTCCATATGGTCCACATCGAGCTCCCCTTCCTCCTTCGAACACTCTCGTTTTAGACTCACCTCAGGCAACTCTGCTGTAACAGCTTCAGTCGCTGCCGTGCGCCGTTCTTCTTCGTCTGCACTGATGCCTCTCTTTTTGACAGACAACATTCCAAAAGGCACCTCGCTCTCTGAGAGTGCCATCGTTGACTCCGAGACCGACGAGGACGACGGGATCGTCTCCGATGACGGCGAGGACCTCAACGACTCGATGGACACAGACGTCGACTTTTTGCCAGACGCTCTCACAGACCTCTTGACTCCTCAAGAGCTGAAAAGAAGATCGTCCAAGCCGGCCATCGCTGCAACCCGGCCACTCCTCTTCGACGAAGAGACGACCTTCATCATGGACTGATCTAAACAGGAAAAAAGAAAAAGACCTCGAAAAGAACCTCACACACGCTCACGTTCACCGCTACAACACAACTCGATTGAACATATATCTAGCATAGTTATTAGTTTATCAATAAAGTTATCGCCCGCTTCCTTAACGTCTCTGCGTCTTACCAATGCCTCTCTTACCAGAGTTCAGATGCTTAGGCATCATGTCTGGAATGTGTCTGTCGGCCTCGCCGATTCTGGCCTGTCTGTTGCGCTCTCTTCTGTGAAGCTTGAGCACGCGCTCAGCCTTCGTTCTCAGGGCGCCATCGTTGACACCGGCATTCAGTCTGTTCGACTGTCTCATTGGCATCGAGGAGCCCTCGTCAGCCTGCTCATCCATGGCTCTCGAGGCAAGCATGATGTCCTGTCCAGACACCTCGGAGTTGCGCTGCGAGCCGTTGCGCTTCTCGCGCAGCTTCGTAGTGTCGTGTCCAATCTTGTGCATGTGCAGCTCGAGGTTGCTGTAGTCCTTGGTCATCTTCGAACGTGGCAGGATGGCCTTGTTGTTGAGGTGCTTCTTCTGGCGGGCAGCGTTGATCATCTCCTTCTGCTTGTTGCGGATCCACTGGGCCTTCTCGCGGATGTCGTTGGCCGCGGCAGAGTTGAGCACCTCATCGTCCTCGTCGGAGTCGTAGAATCCTTCCTTCTCGAGCTGCTCCTCCTCGTTCTCGAGGGCCTGCAGCTTGGCAGCAATGTCAGGGTCCAAGAAGTCGTAGACGTTACGGCCGTCGAGCACCTCGGGCATGTCGTCGTCCTTCCACTCGTCGTTCTCCAGGAGGTACTTCTCCTTGAGGTTCAGGTTGTAGACACCGGCACCGCCATTCTCCGCCTCGATATCTCTGGCGAGAATCCGGCGGTTAGGATCCATCGGGTCGTACTTCTTGATCTGCTTGACAGCATCAGGAATATATGCAGGTCTGTCCAGGTCGTCACGCTGCTGGGGCTGCGAGACGTGGATCTTGTTGAGCACGCTGTTGGCACGAGCGGCACCCTTCAGCTTCTGCTCGAGTCTAGAGGCAAGCAACTTCTCGCAGGCCTTGTTTCTGACGTCGATGACACCGTCCTCCTCATAGCAGGAGGTCTGCATGATCTCGGCACCGGGGACGTCGAGCATGGTCTTGACGAGTTCCTGGCGCTCCTCGGAGAGGTCCTCGAGCTTGATGATGTCCGACTTGTTCATAACGATCAGGACGGACTTGTTGGCAAACAGCGGCTTGATCGAGTTGAACAGCTTGACCTGATCCTCAACAGAGAATCCACACTGCTCAGAGAGGTCCATGAAGTAGAGCACGCAGGATCTCAGGTGGGCAATGGCGTAGATCGACTGCATCTCAATGTTGTTCATCTCTTCGGTCGGTCTGTCCAGGATACCTGGGGTGTCGATGGCCTGGAAACGCAGGTACTTGTAGTCGAAGTGACCGACGTAGAGCGACTTGGTGGTGAATGCATACGGCTGGACCTCGACCTCAGCCTTGGTGATCGATCTCAGGAAAGACGACTTACCGACGTTTGGGTAACCGCAGACAAGCAGGGTTCTCGTGTTCGGATCGATGGATGGGAGACGGCCCAAGTGCTGGCGGACCTGCTCCAAGTATGCCAGTGGGTCTCTCAGCTTCTTGACAATGGTGGCCATTCTACCGAGGGCGGCACGCTTGAGCTCCTTGCACTGGAACAGCGACTGAGCAAACTTGAGAAGACGCAGGTAGTCTCTGCAAACCTTCTCGATCAGGGTCTTGGCCTTCGACACAGATGCCAGAGAAACCTTGTAGTGGTTCTTCTCGTACAGAGTGTCCATCAGATCACGCTGGAATGGATGCAGGTCATTGATGTTTGGGAATCCTCTGAGGATATCGTCGAACTTCTCAACGAATCCTTCGCTGGTGAACTTCACTTTACGCATGTAAAAAGAGCGGATACGCTGGATGTTGAAGCCTCTACGGACGACCGTAGGGGTTTTCCGCTGCGTCCGGTTGAGGACAATGTCCAACATATCGTTGGCCTCCGGCACTGTGGCAATATCCTTCCAAGACAGCTGCATCGTTGGTAGATAGAAGGACTATTCTTTTCTGTGGAATTTTTTTTGATTTTTTTTTTTCTAAATTTTTTTTACAATTTTTTTTCTGAGGAGTTCCCAAAGTGGAAGGGGAAGAGGAAGAGAAAAAAAAAGGGGTCTGCTTACGTCATCGGTTATACTGGGCCGGAAAGGATGGGGGAGGAGTTCAAAAAAAAAAAAAAAAAAAAAAAAAACGTGGTACGGTAGCTAGAGAGAGCCCCCTCTCAAAGTGAGGAGGACGATCAGGTACCGTGCGCCGATCGACCATGTCGGCGAAATAAGAAAAGTGCTGAATGTGGTTTTGAAACTGGTGGACTACGCAAGGACTGAAGTCATGACACCGGCAAGGCGGTCCTATGTATGGTTGTATGGGAAGACCCCATATGAAAGAGAAGACCGGGAAAGGAGAAGATGGCGGGAGGAGTTCGCACGATCGGCCATCGATTTTAGAAGAAACGCTGACGCTGAGCAAAGCCGCTGACGCTTGGCAACAGAGGCGCCGACGGGTCGCCGGTGGGACAAATGGGCCAGCTAAAGTCATATTAGGATACAATGGGGTGGAGAGAGCAATGTGGCAGCGAAGCGTAATAGAACTCAGATCCAGGCCAGAATCGTTCGACCGTTTTCCCCACAAGGTCTCACCTAGACGACCTTCGGAGAGGGTCTACGCCATCGGTTGTTTATTGTCTGATTCAGTCGGCATGGGAGCAGGATGGCGGCGCCAAAACAAAAAAAAAAAAAAAAAAAGAATGGAAGAATGGCTACTTCTCTGTAGAGTCGTAGGTATGGGAGGGAAGGTGCTTGAATGAGATGGGGGGTTGTGATTGTAGCTGCTGTACAGTTAGTTGTAGTGTTGGTCGAAGGCCATCCCGCCGCCTGAGACTGGCAGAGATGGTTCCCAGGTATTTATGATTCTGGTGAAACAGCGCATTTCTTTTTTGGTCTCCTCCGGGAAGGGGCAGCAAGGAAGCACTGCCCAGCGGTTCGACGATTGCACGGCACTTCAGGGGTAGTAATGTATGTCAGCGGAGACTAGGCCAGTAGGAAAAGCGGAAGGGCGAATGGGTGATGGAGCTGTGCCTAAAAAGAGTGCGAGAAAAGAAACAGGTGGCAAAAAAGAAACGGCTGAAAAAAAACTCTCCACGTGATTTCTCACTATTGTGAAAGGCCTAGGCTTGAGTAGGCCAAGACTTCCTGGCCGTGCGACCCAGTGTCCACCCTGGGTGGGGGCGACGTGAAATTCGTGGTGGGGGGGGGGGATATTTTTTTCGGCCCCATCGACCCCCCAGTAGGGTATCGGTGGTGATACATTTAGGGGGATGTACCGTGTCAGGTGCAGCATCGAATCTAACATATTCGGAAGTACTCCTGAGCGTGTGCGTGTATAGTGTCAGGGGCAACATGCCAGCAGAGGAATGTTGGTATTGTCTGAATGGCGTAATAGGGGACGGTCCATTTTGAGGACGGCGCTTGTGGGTTGCAGCAACCGCGGTCGCATCCGCAGATGTGTGTATGTGTGTGTGTCTGTGTGTGTGTCTGTGTGTGTGTGTTTGGGCTGACTCGTTGCTACCCCTCGCGCATCCGGATGTGAATTTAGTATAATCAAATATTAAGCGCGCGGTGGGTTCCCTCGCAGTATTTCGCAGGTACCCCCCCTGGCACTCTTGATTTCAGTCCCTAAGAAGAGGAGGGGGAGATCAAAACAATAGCAGAGTAACCAATTTAGTTATCGGGGAGGTCGAGGCGACAACCACAATATGGGGGCCCAGACGTACGGGTGACAAAACAGCCGCCAATAGTTGAATGTCCCATTCCGAGCTGCACTGCCCTGACATCACGACCCGCAGACCGCAAATATGCTCCAAGCAGGTCCTCCCTTTGCCCCACCAGTTACCCCTGCGTAGGTCTCCGGAGATATCAGCTTCTCTGACTCGTTCCCCCTGAAACTCGGTGCCGCCTACCAGGGGGTTCTAGGCAGGCAGTTCAGGGTGGCGGAGGAGCGGGCGGTGGGGATTTCTTCTGAAAAAAACATCTCCCACCGCAAAAATTACGTTTTGACCCTGCCCTGCCTACCACAAACTATGCGGTACCGACGGGAACGGATAGTTTGCCTCTAAGACTGACTTTCTGCCTGTCTTCCTTGTGCGCAAGCGCACACCGACTAGTCTGGACCTTTCCAACTAGTTTCTCCGTAGTCTCCTAGTTTGCCCATCCACGCTCCCTACAATGCTAATGTACTGCATCCTGCGTGGGCTGTCCGCCGACGAGCCGCCGGCAGCACTCCCTCGCTCTCGGCGGTGGCGTGGGCAAAGCTATGACATAACCAAAAAGTTTTTTTTTCCTGATCCATCTGTTTTTTTTTCCTATTCTCCCCCCGCCCTCGTATTGTGTCGGAAACACGGAAAAGAAACGTAGCATGCTGCGCGGCTCCTGCGCACGTTTCTTTTGCAACGAAGGGCTCTCGCAACTCGTCCACTTTCGGCGTCATTTTTAATAATAGGTTCTCGCCCCGAAACTGGGCCAGGTCCCCCAACCAAAGACCGTTCCCGTTTATTCTTTCTCTCCACTTCACGCCCCCCTTTCTTTTCGTGACGCGCTCTAAACCCTGACCCCGGGCCCTATATAGACTTCTCCTCCGCTCCTCAAGGCTCTCTCTCAAGTTTGACACCCTCCTTTTTTCCAGATCCGACCCTTTTGAGAGAGAGTTTACCACCCAACCCTTCACTCGGCCTAACCGACCAACTCGTACACTGAATTTGCCTCACAGCTTTTGCTCTTTACTCCACGACTTGTCTTAGGCACCTTCAGAACAAACAGGCGACGAGCGCTCGAACCACACACACCCAGCCTCACTGTCCCCAACACACACAAACCCTCACTCTCCACGGGTACTCCACCCCGCACTACCGGCCGCATCGTGTCGTCTACCTGACTCACTAGGTGATGCCACCCGATCATAAACAGCCTTCGTCAGACAATTCCGGTCAACGGTTATCCAGCACGCTGCCTCCGATCCCTTACATGGCCACCACCGCAGCAGGTCCTCTTCCGCAACTCGTGCCGAGCGCTCGGCAAGTTGGCAGGACGACCCAGGGCCCCGCCCCAATTCCCCAACTGACCCAGGTTCCACCCATCGGACTTCTACCCGTCCAAAGTTCAATGCAATTAGGCACACAGCTCCCGCCCATGATGAGCTCAGGCAAGCAGCAGTCGCTGCCGCCGATCAGCCAGATGCAGGCGCCAAGGGCGTGCTCTACTCCACAGCAAATTCAACAGGCCCAGCAGCAGGCCCAGCAGCAAGGCCGGCGGCAGGCCCAGAACGCACAGCAAGCCCAGCAGCAGGCCCAGAATGCACAGCAAGCCCAGAACGCCCAACAGGCTCAGCAGGCCCAGCAGGCTCATCAGTATCAACAGTTTCAGCAGATCCGTCAGGTGCCACCACCGCAGGTATCACAGGTGCCTCGAGTGGCCCAGGTCCCGATCTCGCAGCTCCAGCAGCCGCCACCCCAGGTGCCCATGGCCCAGTACGCACAAATGACTCAGACCCAGATTCCAACTATTAATCGGCCACACCCATCCTCACTACCAAATATGTCGTCGAGTCCCGCGACCGGCGGCAACTTGCAGCTCCAGTCAGGCCAGCAGCCACCCGCAGGTCCTTCAGCTCCTTCTGGTGGTATAATTCAGTACGGTCCATACACCTACATCTCACAACAGCCGGTGATGCAGCAGATCTCGGGATTTCCTCAGCAGGTACAGGTTCAACCGATCCAACCTGTTCAGCCTGTCCAGATGCAACAGGTCAGGGTCTACTCATACGTACCCCCTCCCCCTCAGGAATACGTCCAGTACTACTCTGCACAAGCCGGCGGCCGCCCTGGCGCGCCACCAGGACAGACCGTCCAGCAGCCCCCTGTTCAGCAGCACCCAGGTCAAGATGCATCGAGGCCGCCGCCGACGGTTTCTCCCACTGTTTCCACTCTCCCAGTCAAACAAGGATACGTCCCTGCCGGCATGAGGCACTCTACGCCAAGCTCGGGTGCTTCAACTCCAGTTCCACTGTCGCAACGGAACTCGCAAGGCTTGCTTCAACTGCAATCGCACCAGCAGCACCAGCAGCCGCAAATACAACAACAGCATTCACCACAGACACAACAGACACAGGCACATCAGCAGTTACCACGACATGACCGCTCTGGTACCCAATCGCATTTGAGAGGTTCGAGTTCGGATCCCTCAGAGGACCGGCATGCCATCCGCGTCGATACTGCCGTTTCAGGTAGCTCCCGGCGGTCGCCGAACTTTGACCTCTCACTGAAGAACCGGAGCTGCTCGATCTGCAAAAAAGTGTTCAATCGGCCCTCCGGTCTCAGGATCCACATGCATACGCACACTGGCGAGAAGCCATTCGAATGCGAATGGCCCAACTGTGGTAAGCGTTTCAGTGTGCGGTCCAATATGATTCGACACCTAAAAATACACCGCCGCAAGATGAACCGACACAGCTCGGGCAGCGTTGCGCAAGGCGATCTCAGCTCTGACGCTGCTGGGTCTGTTGACGATAGCATCGATGACAGTACGGGTGAGAGCCCGAACCCCACCGTTGTGGAGTCGCCGGAGGAGGTTGCCACTGCCCCCGAACCCACATCACTTGTCTCCACTGCTCCCACCACTGCTCCCACCACTACTACTGCAATCGTCTCCGCCACTCCCCCGGCGACTGCCGGTCCAGTAACGGCTGTTTCAGAACCAGCAGCCGATAAGGCAGCTCCAGGGACGCAGTCTGCCGCGACGAAAACAAAGCCGGAAAAACCGCCGCATGCGAAGTCAGATTCAGGCGAAGCACAGGGGGAGACTACAGCTGCTGCATAAGCAGGTTTTAATCACATTCTTTACGGGCAACCGCCGATGGAGCCACGGATGGTAATAGATTTCAGTGCCTCCGCTCGGTCGGTCTGTCCGTTCATGCATCTTTCAACCTTTCCTATACACCAGAATACACTTCACATCTCACGAACAGAAAAAAAAAATACAGTGGGGCCAACAGCGCGTCTAGCACGCCCATTTCATGACATGATTGTGACCCATAAGTGCCAGCATTATAGTTAAACATTGTCGGAAACAACGCGCGTACGGTGTGTGACCCAAGTAGGATGGGTATGTAATGCCAGTCACCCCGCGACTTGTGCCGACGCGAGCGCCTTGTAGAACTCTCGCGTGTGCCCCCTGCTACCTTTGGATACGCGTCCCCTGTATTTCTTTCCTATTTGGTCGGCGCTGCAAAGCAGT